>CAJNJA010013386.1:6031-33531 GCA_905231915.1 Symbiodinium necroappetens | reverse complement strand
GTACGGCGTCAAGCACCGCGGCCGAGGTTGTAAACGACACTGCACAGTCGGTCCGTCGTCGGTAGCCTCAATCCCCCTCGCCGCCTCTAACTGACTCTAACTACAACCGTGGGTCATGTAGATATTCGACCACAAATCAATCATTGCACGCATCTTACCGTGATGGCCGACACTTGAAGGCAGCAAAGGCAGCAAAGGCCGACGAAGCGCACCCAGATCACTGCTTTCCTTCTCCTCAGGTATGCAGAGAAGGAGCTGCAAAAGTCGGCCTTCACAGGCCGAAAGCATTCCCAGAAAAGTTTGGTCGCTGCCCGAAATGCTTGGGCTCGGATGCCATGACTGTGGCAGATTCGAGCCACGGAGTACGCATAGTATGGCATAGGAGTTGCACATGAGTCGAGGAGAAGCACGTACTGTCGGATGTCAGCGGTCAATGATCTCATGATCATAAATGCAGCTGCCGCAAAGAAATCACTGACCTCTGGCACCATAGTATAGTATAATTGGCACCAAAACCCTATTCTAATTATTAAGGCCCCTATTTTAGACCCTAAACCCTAAACAACTTTCTCTGTTTTTGTTTGCCTTCCACTCGGGGGGGGGGGGGCCGGGGACCTCCGCAGGCTGGTCCGCTCGGCCAACGGCAGACTTACTGGAGGGCTGGAGCTACCCGAAGTGCGGCCCCCCAATGGATCGGAGTAGAGAGGGTGGAGTGATGTTGCAAGCAATCTGGCAATTCTGACAGTAAGTTGACATTTATGGTGATGACTGCAGCTGCTTCTGCTGCTGGTGCTTCTGCTGCTGGTGCTGCTGGTGGTTGTTGGCAGCTGGTGCATTTGACTCCGTGAAAGCTGTGATGTCAGGCCTGCGAAGTGCACAAACTCGAGTTTTGGCACGTTGCAGTGCTTTAAACCATTGTTTTGTGATTCGGGATTGTGAATCGGGATTACAGTGCTTCGCGACAGTGCAAGCCGGCTTGCAGGGGACCATCAGGGGCCTTCGCAGCGCTGTCCCGAGCCCATTTTTTTTTCTGGCTTCGTGTCTTGTGAGGCCGAATCCCTTCATCCCCAAAGACTTCGACCTGGCCTGGCCACAGGTGCAACCGAGTTGTCGAGTTCGAGATCCGGTTTTTATCCGATCTTCGGTTGACTCCGGGGAGAATGTCGATGGATCGTCCCACGGTCGCTTGAGCACACCTACATAGACCTCCATGATTGTGAGCTGCCACACACACACATATATATATATATATCTCTCTCTCTCTCTCTCTCTCTCTCTCTCTCTGTCTCTCTCTCCCTGCATCCTTCATCGGACTTCATCGGACTTCAGAAAGCCACCGGAGAGCCCCGCTCAACGCCTCCAGGCCTCGGCCCGGGAGAAGGCTTCTGCCTCCTCAAGGCCCCCGGAGCTGATTCGGAAGGATGCGCCTCGCCAAAGCCAAGTCGGTCCCAGTATGGGGGTTTAGGGTTTAGGGATGTTTAGGGGCCAAGTAGGGCCAAGTCCTGCATGGACAGAAACAGAGAGGTCACGCTCACCTTGCCTGCGTCGAGGACCGGTGGCGAGTTTTCTTCAAGGCAGACCAGTCATTCGGCGTGCCCAAGGCAACCGTCATCTTGTGCCCCGGCTTGAATGGTCCATTTGGCTGAGGAGCCTCGGTGGTAAAGTCATGGTTTTACTTGCTGCCAGTTTCACTTTTCGAAGAGCATGCAAGCCTCATGTGCAGGCGAAGTCGCATCGTGTTATCATGAAGCGGACACTGACATACTCAACTCATCATTGCCGTTGGCTTCCGGCTCATGCTGTCACCACAGTCTTGTCAGCAGGGACGCGACACTGTTAATCAGCGAGGGGAGTTTACTCTCTGCAAGCTTTGCTGGTGGTCATTTAAACCCTCGCGTGCACCCTCCCTCAGCACTCCCTTTCTGTCGAAGTCACCTAGGCAGTTCTGGTTTCCGGACGCTGAGCACAGATCCTCCTCAGCTCCCGGATCTGCAGTGGACACGCCCGAGGGTCGAATTGTCGCTCGTGGCTGGGACAATCAAGAGGCATTGCCATTGCTAGAAGGATCTCCCAATGCTGCGCTTCACTGCGTATTGCGTTTCTTTCTGCAGCTCGTGCTTGTATCCAAGCTGCGAAGTCGACATAGAGGTCAGGTAGCATGCGGTTGCCTTCACGCTCAGTCTTGTTTTTTGCCATAGTCATGTTGTCCCGGGCAAGGAATGCCGGTGTGCAACAGTAGCTTGCTGCGAGCACGCAGTGCAGCCGCTTGCAGTCCCGCAATCAACATGGAACACACCAAC
Organism: Symbiodinium necroappetens; assembly: GCA_905231915.1. Lineage (NCBI taxonomy): Eukaryota > Dinophyceae > Suessiales > Symbiodiniaceae > Symbiodinium > Symbiodinium necroappetens. The sequence goes on along the minus strand of CAJNJA010013386.1, from coordinate 31,231 downwards.
AGTAAATCTGTCAGCCAGTCCTTCATAGCGAATGAAGTGCAAACGCCTTGAGGCATCTGGCAGTTGTCCTTGGCTGATCGCCTCACCGAGGACTTCGCCTCAAGCGCGATAGTGCCAGGCTTGTAATCAGGTCCTCACGAGGAGCTTGCGGTATTTGACCTTCCCTCGATCCAAGATTCTGGACAGTGCGACTCATTCCATTATCGTAGTTTGCAGATACCCGTGCTCGGTTGAGCTGTGGCCCCTGCTATCCCCTCATCCTCTCCCTGCATCTCCCCGCAAGTCTTTCAGGGTTCTCCGTTCTGGCTCCCGCCTCCTCTGACCAGGTTAATTGCCTTTCGCGCATGGCATGGGCTGTTGGTTTAGTTCAATCGCGAGGAGTACTACGATGCGCAGCTTGCTGGCCTCAACGCCGGCTGTGGCTCGCGCCCTCGCAGCAGCTTCAGCAAACAAGCAAGAGGAAAAAGTTGGGTTTGTCGTTCTCTGAGAAGACCTACTTTGGACAGGACTACTGTGGGGCTGAATGTCAGCTTCAGCGGCTACAGCGACAAGCTGCCGGTTTTCGTGGGAGAGGCCCAGAAGAGTTTCAGTTTTGTACTCAGTGTGAAATTTTCAGAGACGATAGCCTCCAACTTCAGCTCTTTCAGTCTAAGCTTCGGGGCGCAGATTGACTTCATGACATGGGCTGCACCGGAGTGCAGGTGGTAGAAGCATGATGGTCTTCAGGATGAAACAGCTCAGCACCAAAGGTCCTTGCGAAAATCCGGGACTTCGATGGACCTTCGGAGAGCGAGTTTGCGCGGGCGTTGGATAACCTGAAGCGAGAGCAGGCTCTGCGGCTGCCAAAAAACTCGTTTGACTTTGCTCTCCTTTAGCTCGACGATGTGCCGACTGTGGCATGGACCCGCACCTAATTCACATGATACATCAGAATCGTCACTCTACTCATTCGCCCTTGCAGATTTTTATACCCGACTCTGCGTTTTGCAGGCTTCTTTCGACGTCCAGCAGCCCTTTGCACATGCAGCCTACTTCTCCCGCCTGGCGACCTTCTGCCCAGAGCATCCCGGGCAGCAGTGGCTGGTCGTCTGCTGTGTTTTGGATATGAGCCGCTGTCTACATCATGCAGAGGCTTCTTCCTTGCAGGGGTGTCCTTGCGGGTCCGTTGACCGATATCCCACCTAAGTCACCTAAGACCTAAGTGTCACAAGCCAGGCGTCTTGGTGTCCATGCTGTCAGCAAATGCCTCTTTGCTGCTCCCTTCCAATGTATAATAAGTATGCAGGTTACAGTCCGAGCGGGGCAAATCTCTCGTGTGCACATATTCTGTTAGCTGTTCGCCTTCTCGGCTTCCCAAGTCCTCGTCGAAAAGCCGAGCTCAAACCCCTTTGTAGCCCTACAGCTTACACTCCCTGTTGCCACCTTGTTGTCAATGCAGCCAGGTATAGCATCGAAGACTTGCGGAAGGCCACCAGCAAGGCCCAAACACCGCCGAAGCTGTGCGAAAGCAATTAGAGTCTAATTAGAGTCATCAGTTGCCGCAGCAAAAAATAAATTTCCGGAGGGGTCAGCAAAGTAGTGTCATCATGTACCAGGACGGTCTGTGTTGCACAATGCGTGATACGTTGCGCTATCCGTTGAGAAAGGCGCCGCTACAAACATGGGGCTCGCCTTGCGGCTTAAACAGTACATGATGTTTAGTTTCAGGAGCAGATGTTTCCTCGATGATGCAAAGCTCAGGGGGGACGGCGATTGAAAGACTCTTCCCATGAAGAAGTGGAGGAATGCTGTGGGAGGGGGGAAACTTGGTGGGTTTGGGGTCGATGGGCTTGATGGGCTATGCTGCATTGAACCTTGACTGGTGTGACGATGCACACCCTTGGCTTCAGACTGCACAGGTTACGTTGTCGGCTGTCCGAGACTACTCTACGCTGCTTCGCAGCGCGGAGCAGGGCTTCTTTGGGCAGGCGGGTGTGCATTGCAGGTTTTTGCTGTTGTGCAGCTTAAAGCTGACTGCTGTAAGATACTCACAGAAGGCGCTGTTGGGGGCATGTTTGCATCTCCACAAATTGGGCTCGAAGCTAACAGAAGACCAAGAGTTCGTTGAGTGTCAACTTTACATCGTCTCTGATGATGCGGCCTTCAACGCGGCAGAACCTCGCCTTGGCCGCTTGGATTCGCTCGAAGAGAAGCTTCGAAGCTTCAGAGCCTTCCGCTGGTTTCTTCCTTCCCGCCTTCCCCAGCCAGGCCTTTATCTTCATGCTGGCCGTTCGGGATGTCTCCGCTGCGAGAGAGTCCTTCCACGTGGCTGAGATGGTAACTTTGGCTGCCAACACTATGGAACAGAGCGGCCAGTTTCAGGACCTTCCAAGTCTGTTTTTCTTATTTCTGGCCGGAGCACGCATGGCCAACGCTTAAAGCTAAGTTGTTTCTGGGACGAGGTTTGCAGGTAAACCTGTCCTACCAAGGTTTCATCAGCAAATGGCTGACGTGGCTGAGCATGGGTCGTTTTCACTGAAAACGATGTGGGCGAAAGGGAAAGAGAATCCTCTTTTGAATCATGGCCGCAACCCCATAGCCTGACACTTAGACTTAAACAGTCTAGGGACACAGCAGCTTCCTGTGCTTGATCGGCAAGTAATGCAGACTTGTTCATCCAAGGGGTAACCTGCATTGGGCCAACGCCACGATCACATTCAGCTATGAAAGCGGTGGCGAAGGGGAGCCAGAGAAGTACGTGGAGGTCAGGGGCATGGACACGAAGTATCGCATCATGCCGGATGCCATCGTGATGACCAAGGCACGAAGTCAAGAAATTCTGCTCACCTTTCGAAGTTGTGATGAAGAGCATGGTGCCGGCCTTGCCAGGAGATGAAAACCATGGCCGTTACAGGCATCTCGGGGTGGCAAGCCTTTGACGGCAGATCCTGGGGACCTAGCGTATATAGCAAGAACGACATGCTCTGGATCCGCACCGAGAAGAACCCCATCATCGGCGTAACCACCAGCAGCACCATCCCTTGGCGCTATGCTGGTTATCCCGTCTACAGGAAGGGTACGCAGAAGCCTTACTACCTCTACAATGGAGTCCAGAGCACCATTGACATCGACGCGGTGAACATGGCCTCGGAAGAGACATCTTCCGAAGTTCACGTGGAAGTCGAAGGGCAAAGCTCCAAGCCGCTGCAGTCTCCGGATACGGAGCTCGTGGCAATGGTGGACGCCATGCTGGGTCAGAGCTCCTGCCTGAACAGTCCCAGCCTGTGCGCGTTCCGGTGCTTCTACGACTCCGACGAGGATGTGTGTGGACCACTTGCCTTTTGCAAGAAAGTTACCGAAGGTGAGACGCCCACTGCTCTGGCTCCGTTTGGTGACCAGCAGAAATGCAAAGCAGTCGGTGGCAGTACCCATGAGGAGGCCGACAACACACTCAAAGCTGAAGCCATCCCCGCATTGAAGACAAAGGCACTGGACGTGACTTCTCAGCATTTCTTGGCTCTCTCATTGCTTTTCGATGCCAGGGTCGCGCTGAGGTTGTCGAAAAGCTGGAAGGCTTGGAGGCGGTCTCCGCATCAAGCGCCGGCCGTTCGAGCATGCAAGAAACTGCAAAGCTTTGGGAAGAAGCCGTAGATGTGCTCCAAGTCTTTGAGACGCTTCCTTCAAGGCTGGTATCAATTGCAACTGACTTCTAGTCCGAGAGGAAAGGAGGCCTGATGCATATCATGCCCTGTGCCAGGACAGATCCTGAAGTGGGGAAGTTCACGGAAGCACACCGCCGAGCAAGCAAAACGGACATGAAGCATTGGCGCCATCGCAAGGTGAGGGATGCCTTGGGTCATCTAGGGCCTCTAGGGTCCATAAGCAGCTTCTTTGGAACACCGTGCATGTACGTGGCCATTGACACGGGTGACGGGTTAGATTCAGTGTGGCTTGGAGTCTTTCCACGGAGCGTCCGCCTTGCAAGCGCGGCCGCGAAGGATCGCTTGACGACTGCGGAGTATAACGCCGCGAAGGGTTCGTCCGTGGCAGTTCTCCGAGGCTCTCAGGATGTCTCTGTGCCTGCAAAACTGAAGCTCAGCTGCAGGGAGGCCGTAGCATGTAACAGCCATCCGATTCCGTTTCAAGGCACTCTGAGCTCGTCAACTTTCTGCTCAAGCGCCCCCGAATCATTATTGAGACGGCGGCTTGGATGCCGGATCAGCGTTTTCTGTTACACCGGCACGCGAACGATTCTGAGCTGCGTCGCATCGAACCCGAGAGCATCAGCACCTGTTCGGAAGTCTCGGTCAGGCCAAGCTCGAGTCCAAAGACCAGTGTGTTCTGAAAGACGCGTCACTCGCTGAGAAGGAGCAGCTGAAAGACTTCGTGCACTATTTCCTGAAGGTGCCTGGCTACAATGCCGGTGATCTCGAGGGCCAAACGTTGAACTTGCCAGAGCACTGCCAAGACTATCTAAAGACACTTGGCGGCTCCTCAATGGCAGACTTGCTCAGCTCCTCAGCTATCAAGTTCCAGCAGTTTTGCCAAGCTGTGGGCACATGACATGTGATTCCCTTTGCTCAGAGGAGGCTGTGGATACCTGGTGACCGAGGCACTGCTGATGAGGCAGCGGCGCACATGGAGACGGCCGCCAACCCGCCGGACTCACGCACAGCGTCGTCTTTGGAGCTGAAGTCCGAGAGAAACTCGACGGTATCCCTGGCCTTTCGCAGCCCTGAACATTCTGGCACTGCTTTGCCTTAAAAAGTCTTGTCGATTCCCGTGACACTCTGGTTTGACCAGACGAGGATTGCAGGCTGCGGTGAGTCGCGATGAGGAAGCGCGAATTCTGCTGCACAGCGACTCCTGGATGGATGAGTCGGAGGCGGCGCGCACGCAAGCAGCTCGGAGTTGACAGCAAGGCTTTTGCACGGATCTCTTGGCCTCTGTTCAGATTTTTGTGCTTCTTGTGCAGTCGACATGTCTGCTGCTAATGGCATTGCGACTACTGTCCCCTGTGCTGAGTTCGTCTTCATCATCCTCTGCATCATCGTCGCAATAGCTTGCTTTTTGGCGGCCGGAGTTTTGTTTGCTATGGCCCTCGGCGGGATCAACTCTTGCGGCAGCGATCAAGTGGGCAGCGGTACTGGCTGCATGGCCTCTGGGATTCAACGCAAGGGGCTTCAGCACTTTCGGGCTATGCTCTGGAAGCAGGGCAATATGGTTTGGTTTGCTGCTTCTCTTTGAGTCTCTTGAGCCGAGGCCTTCTTTGTTTGCGGTGTTCTCGGCGGCCTGGTGATCTTTGGCACCTTGGCCGTGACACAAAGAGAACGCGAGCAGTCAGCACGCTCCAATCTTATTCCGTCCGAAAGCCACACGTTGCAGTGAAGATGTGTAGGTTCGTTTTGAAGACATTTGCGATGCTGTGGATCATTCAGATCGCAAGCTTCCCGGGTAGCCTTCTGTGCATCTTTGCGCAAGCTGTGTCCGGCCCGCTGCCAGTGAGTTTCTGTTAGGTGCCTTCTGCATGGCATGGCCGGTGGGCTTGGCCGTGCTCATTGGTTTATTCGTGGCTGGGATCGGTGCCGTCATCGACAAGGCCAGTATGTTGGAGAAGCCCAACATGAAGGCATCGAAGCTCGGATCGGTGGCAAATGTAATTTAACGCCGCAGCAACAACGTTAACAGTAAAGAGGTTGGGTTCAAGCCGGCTTTCACAGAATCAAATTGATGTCATGGGAGCAGGGAAGGGACTTCCCCGTATCGCTAAGCGGTTTCACCAACGCAGGCAGCTGGAGTAGCAGATAGAGGGTCAAGACTTTTGTGCGTTGAGACGCTTTTCGTATCAGAGTACGGCATGACTACGTCCCGACCCGCCTTGAAAGCCTACCTGTGACCCTAGGGACCCTGCCACCTAGCTTTACTCCACAGCGAAAGGTTGCTGAGAGATGTGAGTATTTGTGCCGATCCATTGTGGTCTGAGTGAGCTGCTAGAATGGCCCAGGAAGCTACATCTCGCAGCTGCGCAGCTCCACTTGGCGAGCTGAGTGCCTGCCCGACAGATGCCGGCACTTCGAAAAAAGTCCTCGTCTGCGAGCATTCTGCGAGCATCGAAGCATCTCTCAGAGCCCTCTCTGGGGGACTTCTGCAGGCGCTGATCCACGGCAACCTACGGGCGAAGGCCGCCCAGGACATCCTCTCTGCACTGGACTTGCTGCCCTTCCGAGGCCTTCCCCGAGATGCAGCACCGGAGAGCAGCCACTGAGTCCCCAGGGCTGCAGACCTCACGCACAGTACACGCCCCGTGGTGTGCTGTCATCGTTTGCTTATTTGCGTTTTGAGGCAAGTGCGTCTTGAGCATGTACACAGCGCGACAAATCCGCTCCCTTCCCCAGAAAACCTCCTACGGCAGGTGCCTCAGCACCAACGTCCTCCACTTCCATGCTTCTCCGCTCGCGTTTCGCTTGCCTGGACGCGGGGCAGGTAGCTCGGTCAGCCAGTATCGGCATTTTCATGGGCAGTTTTCGGCATCATCAGCGCAACACTGATCATCAACCACTACCATCATCGCCGCCATCACCACCACCACCACCTCCACCACCTCCACAACCTCCACCACCTCCACCACGGCCACCACGGCCACCACGGCCACCACGGCCACCACCACCGCCTTCACCACCACCGCCACCGCCACCACCGCAACCGCCACCACCGCAACCGCCACCACCACCACCACCACCACCACCACAACCACAGCCGCCACCGCCGCTGCCATCACCGCCGCCACCACCGCCACTACTGCTGCTACCGTCGCAAATGTTAAATATGTCATTGCTGTTGTCCTTGCCTAGGATTGCCAGAACCACGCTTGTGCCCCTGCCCTTATTGTTGGATTATTAATCATGTGCAATTGGGGGACTGCTTGAGTTCTTTGCCAGGGATTCTAGGATCTCGGGTCTTGGGCTGCGGCCGAGCAGTGGACGGTGAAGGGCATGCCCCTTCTGAATTGCTGAAGTTCGGCTTCTGTGCTTTAGATCTTCAGCTATGTCCAGTTCACAGCATGCTAAAGTCTGAAGTGTGTGGGTGGTTCGAGCTGGAAACAGCTGGATGATTCAGTGCTCCAGGTGGGTTTTTACAGCTCTGGTTTAGCTCCGGTTTGGATTGAGCGGGCGAGTTTGGGTTCAGGGCAGCTGTAGAGAAAGCACCACGCTGTGTGCGACTGGTGCTTGGAGCTACCAGGAATGTCTGCAAGTTCAGCCGGAGCCCAATGCGGAGAATGTGAACCACGCGCAGCTTGGCGTTTTGTGCCGTCATGGCACAGGTCCGGAAACGACTCCAAAGCCCGTAGTGACATCGACATCGTGCCATACATAAACAAGTCCGACGGAGTCCGTGGTCTGTTTGTCTCGTGTTTCTCTTGTCGAGGCTTGTCTCCGTCTTCTGGACGGGGGACGAAGCCATCGATGGCTTGCGCACTCAGCTGCTCGAGAGGATCCTCAAGGCTTGTGGGGAGACCAAATCCACACGTCCACACATCCAGTCGGTTTCATCGGAAACGGCTCTGGGAAGGGGGTGCTTGCACATGTAGTCCGTTATGGCCTACCAGTCGCGTCCAGTTAGGCATGGGGAGACGCAAAGCTCTTGCAAGCGTGGTCCACATCCATGACATGGTTCATCCTACAAAGTGTGCAGAGCCGTGGTGAGAGGTGCATGGGCTCATGGGCTCAGACCAACTCGACTCATGTGAGGGCTCGGAACGGCTCGGACATCGTTTGTATTGACATGCGCACTGCCAACTGAAGCAAGTCCGGACACCGTTTGCCAGTCCCGGGCACGGGCCCAAGTTGTGTGTTTGTGTTTGTGGGTGTGTCTCCCGCTCTCTCTCTCTCTCTCTCTCTCTCTCTCTCTCTCTCTCTTTCTCTCTCTGTGCGTGCGTGCGTGCATGCATGCATGCATGCGTGCGTGTGTGCGTTCGTTTGTATTTTAGGTGATGCGTTCCTGTCTCTGTTGAGTGTGACTGTGCACGTGGGCGAACTTGCAGTCTGCCTTCTACACCAGCCTGCGCACGCAGCAGCAACTGGGTGCCTCGGTTTAGCTTCAGGTAAGGCTGTGGCTCGTGTTTGCAGAGCGTGCCCGATGTGGTCCAAACCTCCCAGAAGCTGTTGGAGCGTCAGACCTTACATGGCTGGTCCGAGGCTACATTGTCCAGTCTCAGAGCGATCGCATCGGCAACCTTGCCCGGCTGGTGCTCGTGGTACAGATGCCAAGCGGAACGTAGTGCAGATTTCAACTCCCGTGCCGAGATCCATTTTCGTTAGTGTATGTGCTGCAGTGTTCGTCTATTCGGCCGCGCTCTGTGCAGTGTCTACAGCAAACTCTTGTACGTCCCGAAATCCTCAATACAAGAAATCGAGCCCCTCAATTCCTTGTTAAGGTCTGAGCAAGGTCTTATTCTGTGCCGCTATTGAGGCCTAATATGGCCTAATGAAGCCCTTCTTAAGCCCTTATTAAGTAGGCATCCAGAACCCTTCAAACGACGAAATGGAGCCCCTCTCTTCCTTTGGTTTAAGACAGTGAGCTCCTTGAGGCAGCCGTGCGAAAAACAAAGTAGCAAAAGCATGCAAGTGGACAACAAGAAATCCAGGGTACCTGACCTCGGCGTGCCAAATTTCTTGTTTTGCTCTTCTGGATTTTTCTGTGCTTCTTGTCTTGGATCCAAACAACTGAGAATGAAGAAACTGGATTTGCTGTTTCAGGAATGCCAAATCCAGCCCCCCAGTTTCTTAATCTGAGTTTTTGGGATCGAAGCAAGCAAGCGAGGAAAACCGAGAAGAGCAAACTAATAAACAGGCACGCCGAGGTCAGGTACCCTGGATTTCTTGTTATCCATCTGCACATGTTTCCTTTAGCACGGCTGCCCGAGGGGCTCAGTTTCTTAAACCTATGATTTCTTATCTTTCAGTGTTGTTCGCACATGTAGCCGCTTTCACAGTTTGTGTCGTCTTATTCCATGTTTGACTAGTCGTATTGACTCGCCTGCGGCCCACGTGAGGAGCAGCGTTAAGGCACCCCCCGACCTGCTGGCGGCCGTGGATGGCTTTCTGAAGGACTTCCGACCTCAGCATCTTGTCTATGGAGGAGCGTGTGTGCAGAAAATTTTCAACCTAGAGTACATGTATCACAGTATGCCTGTGCACGCACAGGCGCATTGAATCTAAGCGTTGACTTCCTATTTGCATGTGTGTTCGAGGCTGAGGTTTTGGCACGTGCCCTCTAGTTGGTTCCTGAAATAAGGCTCGAAGGTCTCACCGATAGTCGCTTGGCTAGCAATCAGTCCGGAAGCATCAAATCCATGTTTGCGTGACGTGGTTGACTACATTCTTGCTGATTTCCGGCCGCGCCTTCTGTGCCAGAGGCTTGAGCGTTGTTATTGCTATTGCTACTTCTAATGATTATACACTTGTACTACTATGATTATTATTCGTACTACGGTTGATGATATAAATCCTGCATTACCCATAATAAAGAATATACCATAATTCCCATACTTTAGGGTCCTTAAGGTAATGCAGGATTTCGATCATCAACAGTACCCGTAGTGTTTTTGTTTCTTTCAGGTTTCCCCGTTTCCAAGGTCAGCTACAGCCTTTCAAGGCTTCCCTCCGCGAGGCCGGGGGATGAGCACTGTGTTCCGTCTGTAGTCTAGGGTTTACCCATAGGCCCCTAACTAGTTCCTTTTTGTGGCTTATACTTAGAATCCTATAAGGTAATCCCAAAAAGGAGCTACTTAGGGGCCGATGGGTGGGGTTTAGGGGTTAGGGTTCCGGAAACGACACTAAAGCCTCGCAGTGTTTTGCGCAAGCCTGCCGCAGGATCGCGCCTTTAGTCGTCTCATCGAGTTTTTGCACGAGGGCTCAGGGTACTCAGGGAACGTCCCACATTTCTTGGAATTCGAATACTTCCCATACCTCTCCCTCGAGTTGCGGCTCCGTTTTCTTGGCAAAGAAAAGGCTGTTGAGACCTGCGGCTTGCGACGCCACCTGTCAGGAGTTCCTTCGCCCAGATCAACGCCTGGGAGCTGAGACGGGCCGGTGGTTCGGCGAGATCGCAGGATGGACGCTGCAGTTGGGAATCTTCTTGTTGAGGCTGATGTCCTGACAGCTCTGGGAAGTGCTTTTGGGGGATATTGAAACTGAGAGGAACATGAGAGGAAAGCTTGTGCAATGCGGATTGGGAACGGTTGTGAGGTCTTCTGTTTAGAGGTTCCACGCAGGCTTTCCTCCCTAGTCAGGATTTCAATACTCCTGGCGCCGCCGAGAAGAAGAGGCGGGTCTTGAGATTGCTGAGTCGCCTCAGACTGACATGCACGATCATCCTGCAAACGCCCGTGTCGATGAACGACCCAGCAGGCAACGTCGCGAGTCATTTTTCTCGCTGTGTCAGGCGGAACTGGTCTCCGGAATCTCAAAGCAAGACTTGCTGAAGGTGCCTTGCAGATCGGGTTGCAACGCTTCACTTCAGTACAGTCTGGGACCTGATATCGATGCCTACATAGAAGGTGCAGGTGAGCGGGTTCCAGTGCAGGTTAAGGCAACTCCTATGCGAGCTGCCAGGTGCCATGATGCCGTTTGCATCCGGCTGACCCAAAGACGTCGCATGCTGCAAACATGCCTGTAGAGAACTTGGCGCCAGCAAGAAATGCAGCCTGAAGAGCAGTGCAGACAGTGCAGCAGTAGACATGCAGGTGTTCGATGACAAGATAGCAGCAGGCCCGACAGTTGAGAGTGTTTGCATCAGAATCCGCAGTATTGAGCATGCGCAATGCCGAGCAACTATCGATAACTGTCGTGTTGACCTTTCTCCGAGATCTCGTATTCCAGCGAATCAGGCCAGTTTGCTTCTGTCGTGGTTTCGTTTCAGAGTTTGTAGCTTGTTAGCATAAGGCATAAGACTTGGTGGCAGAGGCTTACCCAGGGAGCCAGCTTCAGTAGCAGAAAGGTTCATGATATATGATTTAAGTCGAGAGAGTCAACCACCTCAAGTTCATTTATCAGGGACTTGTTCAAACAATAGACAACTTCGTAATTTCCAGACTGAACCTTTGACACAAACAAAAACACACACACACACACACACGCCCGCGCGCGCACACACCCATGTGTGTGCGAGTGAGTGAGTGAGTCGGTGGGTGGGTGAGTGAGCGAGTGAGGGAGTGAGTGAGTGAGTGTATTTGTGTGCGTGTGCGTGCAGACGCGAGAAACAAGCACGAGCATCGGGATGTTTGTCACGCGTGTTGTTGCAGACGTGACGTACTCATTCTCCCTCCCTCCCTCCCCTCCCTCCCTCCCTCCCTCCATCCATCCATCCATCGATCCATCCATCCATCCATCCATCCATCCATCCATGGACGGATGGATGCTGTAACACGACACTTTTGACTGCAGACTTTACGTTCTCGCCAGCAACATGCCATCGAAGCGAACAACAGCAGCTTTCCGGCAGGCTGCTGCTACCAGGGTTTGTCAGTTGACTGCTGTTTGCGATTCTGTACAAAGGCGGTCTGCTGCGGAGGCGCGTGACCACAGCAGTTCGCGTCCAAGCATGAGCTCGAGCAACAGTGGCTGTTACCACATTGGCCTTGCAGGCGGTGCTGATTTGGGCTTGCCGGCTTGCCTCTTTGTACTCAGGTTTTCGCTGCCTCCTCACAACGCAACCAGACACTCGTCTGATTTGCCTGGGATACGCTACTAATTAACAACCTTCTAGGCACAGGTCTGCTCGTGTTGTCACGATGAACGGTCGGTCTTAAGCGGAAATCAATTGCATGATGTTGTTGCTGATGATGACGATGGGAGAAAATGGGGAAGATGAAGACTGTGATGAACCAGCTGACGAGAAGTGTCAGCGCAGCAATGGACTGGGCCGGGCGGTGATGGGCTGCTGTGTTCTGTTCTGTTCTGAGAGCACTCGGCATGGGAGCGCTTGAGCGTGTCCGAGTGTTGTTGCCCAGGGCCATGTCCGAGATGAAGGAGGCTGCGCGGGCGAAGAAGATACTCGCTCCTTGCTGAAGACAGTGCCGCCAGGGCTTGAGGTCATTCCAGCACTCAGCGAAGACAGGCGTTGAGTTGCATGATCCAATCTCGACGAGCCCCTTCGCAGTACGCACTGTTGTGAATCCTGGGTGCAGCGCATTCAGCATTCCAGGCAAGGAGAACAGTCTCTTGGTATTATGGGGCATCCCTGAGAATGTGAGGCCAAGCCTCCGAATCGGGTTTCTGGTCCGCTGTGGTCAATATATCACGAGATATCAGCCTACCTGATGATGCCCATCGCTGTCTTTCAAAAGCCCCTCTAACGCTCAGAGAACTTCCGATTACTTCCGAAAGCATGCGTGCTTCGGGATCTCAGGCCCGGTGCTCTGAAACGAAGCCGCGACCCCCATGTTATGAGGACAAGATGGCAACTCTCAGGTCATCGAGGACCCGCTGCGCTTCAGCCAAGAGGCCGCCAAGTGGCCTCTCCGTTTCTTGGCCCGGGAGCAGCGTAGGTTCAGCTGGACAGGCTTCCTTTGCAGTAAACCCCGGGCCCTAGGTCATGTTTTCATGATCTTTCGTGTGAAGTACTCACGTCTCCAGTTTTTTCAAGATTGAGCCCGGCGAACCGAAGTAGCATCAGGCACGAATCGGTAGGGATAAGGGAGTGTTTGTATGCCCGAACTTATCAAACCGCAGCCGAGGCGACCGAGATCTTGAGATGGAGGTGTCGCGGACTATCACCGGGCACAGCTGAAGCATGGAGGCTCATGCACGCAGCGTATACATCTCCGAAGTTCTCAACTATCTTCTCAATCCTTTACAATCATTCATAGAGGATTCTCAAAGTCCTCCGCGCTGCAGGCAGAGGCTCTCTGCTGAGGCTCGAGATCCAAAACCATCCGAGGCAATGCTGTGCAAAGCCATAAGCTTGACCGCGGCTGGCCCCAATTTTCACGTTCGTGGCCCTCTGGCTCGGAGGAAGTGCAACGAGGGAAGGTTGCTCGAGAGGACTTGTCGCCAAGGGTCGCGTGGCGAACGTACCGAATGCCTACCTCAAGAGCCTCTTTTAGATGGGCTGTTCCGTCACATCGGTTTTCGGCATATTAAAGCTTGCAAAAGACCCCTGCACCGCCAGACTTACACATCTAAATGCATGTCGATTCTGCGAGCGAGTTTGCAAGGTGCTCATGAGCATTCAGCGTTCCCATTGGCCAGATGTTTGGCTAAGTTTCGTGGACACTGACACTCTGGACGGATTGTGCCCAGGTCATGACTGGCTCATCCTGGCGCTGCCGGAAGATCCGCGGAAGTTGCGGGCCCTTTGCCGTCGGACTCGTAGGAGGGAGGTGGTGCAAAAACAAGGTTCCTCGTTCTGGTTTTGATTCAGACGGAAGGGTGTTGGGTGTTGACAAGTTTGCTCGCCCGAAGCAAAAATGCGAAGGTCAAGGTCGCCCTGCAGAACAGCGGCATTCTCAAGAAGAAGGCTCTGACTCGTGGCTTGCTGTGCCTTGCGAGTGCAAAAACTTTGGTTTCCAGTGCGGCTGATGGGGCCTTGGCCTGGAGCCAAGGGACTTTGTTGAAGGTTTGCAGCGGCCGAGACTGAGCACGGAGTTGTGAGGCTGAGCTCAGCATGCATCACCTCGAACCTGTTTTCGAGCATCGAGCCGATGACCCGACTCTGAAAATTATTGACCGAGACACCTGACCCAGAGGGTTCTCGCTTGGAGAGTTCATTACTTTGCTCGTGCAGGCTCCCGAAGGCCGGGCACTTACTCCGATGCCTTCTGCGAACTCCGCCGGGGCTCAGAAAATGCTCGGAGTCTACGGGGCCAAAAATCGGCTGGCGTTCGGTTCAGGCTCGTGACGACAAAGAAGAAGTCGGACGAGTCGGTAATGTTGGTTGGCATCGTAAGAACCACTGAAGCCTACTCTTTCAGTCACGATGTCCGTCGCAATGTGTGGGCACTTGAACCTGTAGCCATGGATAGCATGCTAAAACTGCTAAGAACCATCCAAGAAATTATGCAAAGCTGATCCCGTGCTGATCCGGCGGATGGCTTTTGCGCGCCATGGCGGCTGGAAAATACAGAATTCTGTTCGCTGCGCTGATCATTGCCTTGTGCTGGACAAGTGCAGTGCGGTCCTCGGTCGGCTTTGCTCGGATCGGTGAAGGGAAAGAAATTGCTCAGTGCGGCTCTTGTGCCACGGCATGTCAGAGGTATTCACGGTGAAGCTGCTCCAGGACACAGACGTAGCGGGTTGCCGGGCAAAGTTGATATTGAACGGAGCACAACATCAAATGTATGTACGCTGGGAGAGGCCGAATTCACACCGTATCTGCTTGCAACAGCCCGGACATAGGCCACAAATAAAATGTGCATCGAAGGCTCAATCCTGCTAGCTTCTGGGCAGTCATGGGCAGTCCAAGTTGGGTTGAATGTAGCACAATCTCACTTGCAAGGAGAACTGCGACTTCAAGAAGCTTGGTTGACTTGGATGTTTTCTGGGCGCATAGGCACCGAAACAGCAGCAAGAGTTTCCAGTGTGCACAGAAGGCCGTCGTGACGGAGCACTTAGCCTTGTAAACACCAAGCCATCCAGCCCAGGAAGCCTTACTTGCTCACCTACTTACATGAGCTGGCTCTAATGGCTGCTGCAGCCGCTGGGCAAGCATAGGGCAGGACGTTGTCGAATCCCAAAAGCAACTAAGCGTCCCCAGTAGAGACTCGCCATGGGGAGAACCCCAAAACCTCGTACGCTTTGGCGTCAGCAGGTGCCCTTGGCTGCCTACGGCCAGGGTCGTCGCCTCTGGGCAGCTTCGCGCCCACTGCTTTGCCGCGGTTGGGTGCCTTGGCGCCAGGCAGTACGCAACCGGATGTCTTTCTTCCACAGGTCTGAGCATTTCATGATGATCTCATGACTCCAAGAAGTTTCGCTTTGACACCCCCCTCATCTTTTCCTCGCACCAAGGGCATGGGGCTGCTGGCTTTTGGCGGCTGGGACTTCGCCAGTGAAGTGCTTGTAGGCAATGAGGTTGTAGGCGTAGGTCCGTTGTAGGTCAGTGTACAGGAAGCGCAGCATGCACGTAAGCCTCAAGCAGCGACACTGTTTCGAGAGCGCGAGAAGGACTCTCAGCATGCATACTAGCCTACTGCGGTGACAGCGTGATGAGTTGTCTCATGCAGAAACGGCTCTGGTCTCAAGCTCTTTGTTTTTTGCAAGAACTGTGATCTTCCAGAAGTCGAGAGCTCCGTTCTTTCTCGTATGTTTGTCGCCGAAGTTTCGGGCATCCGGATGCAAGATTTCTCTGTCTATTTGACCAAGTATCTGCTACTCTCTCCATCGATTTGTTTACCGCTTTGGACATCTAATTGAATCAAGTGTCTGTTAGTACACATGTAACGGTTTCAGAGAGTCAGATAGACACCAGAAGTAAACAGCAGGAAGCCGTGCAACCATGAGGTTGATATTAATCTAGCTCTAGAAATCCAGAGCGTGTCCAAGCTCAAGACTCAAGATATTCATGTTTTGATTACTGCGTACTTCCGGCACCGCTGCGGCAATGCAGTGTCTGACATTGAGTGCGATATTGTTTCAAGTTACGCATCAGCGCTGCCTTTCACGGGCCACTTTTTTGTGGCCATTCACGGAAAATAGCGCAAAGCAAAGGAGCCAACATCTCGTTCACAGCCGCGCTGGTCTTGACGACTGCGAGCTCTGCGATGACTCTGGAGTCCCCAGTCTGCAAGAAGTCGCTTCAATTCTCCTCCAATGGGGCCTGGGATGCTGGCCCTGTAGCTCAGGCAGCTGACGCCCGTCTTCATCGCAGGAGCCCCGAAGCCACAACACCCCTGGCAGTATGCCGAGCGGGGCCAGGGTACGGGCTTCTGCGGAGTCTTGGGGACCCTTGCTATCCCACATGGGCTGAAATCAGAGAAAAGTGAGAGAAGCCATGACTTTCGAGCTCTTTCGTCCCAGACCTCGAACCTCTCGAGCTGAGTTCTGAGCCAGGACTCTCCTTCTTCTGCCTGCGCGAGAGGTATCGGCCCTGCCAGCTCTTTTGGCTGGTGGTGGCCATCGCAGGCTCTGTGGTCACAGCGCGGAGTGATCTGAAGGAGCCGAGTTGAGGTCCGGTTCGGTTTTGGCAGGGCATCCAAGCAAACGCGGCAATTTCCACCTCAGAACTCTTCAAGTGTGTTTGCGACAGGTTATTGAGAAGTCTTCGCAGCCTTGACATTGACAGTCGATTCCGGCACCCGGAAACCCAAACCTCCGTCCTCCCGAGGAGTGTCATAGCGGAGCTTGTGACGGCTCGCAGCCTTTGCTGGGCGACTTGCTGGTCGCCGCTCGATTTGGAGCCCGCATTCCATAGCACAGGGGTGCGGGCACAGCGCAGTGTGGTGAGTTCCTCCAAGGTGGTCACTTGCATCACAGCCGCCCTTTACATGGTGCTCTTTAAGCTCATCTTTGCCCACGGCTGTGATTGGCAGACCTTCTTTACATACTTCATGGTCAAGGGCATGGCCGTTGCCGTGGTCGGAGGCCTTGGTCTACTGTTCCTGCCAAGCTCGCAGCTTGGGCTTCCCAAAGGTGCGAAAGGCTGGTATTACTTGTCCCTCAATATGATCTTAAACATTTGCTTTAACCTGTCGCTTGCCTGGGGTATGTTAGTCGTCAGCCCCCTTGCCTGTCGACTCTTCGTATTGCTGGGCCTCCCACTGTCGCTGCTTCTGGACTCCGCTCTCGGGATCGCCATCGTTTTCCAGCGAGTGCTCGGGGTCTTTCTGGTCACCTTGGGTGTTGCCGGCTTCGAGGCGGCCACGGGCGCGAAGTCCGAGCGCAGCGAGCGCGGCGAGCGAGGGGACCTTGAGATCGAAAACGTGTCGGATGCTCGGGACGAGGCCGAGGCCGAGTGCATCACCAGCCCCCACATTGCGGACATTGCAGTGGAGGTCTCCGAGGATACGACCTCCCAGAGTCAGGAGACGGGAACTTGCGCGTCCTCGTCCTCCTCCCAGGATGGGCCTAAGAAGGCCCAGGCCGTGTCGTCCTCCATCTTATGCATGCTGGCAACCAGCATCTGCTTGGGTGGGTTCATCGCGGCCAGCGTCGGGGGATGATGCAATCTACACTGCACGAAACTCGTGCTGTCAGATTTCCTTTCTTAGCAGGCAGCTTGCAGAACCACCTGCTTTGACTCCGTAGAGATGCAACGTCATCTGTCGGCACTTACGTACAACTGCTTTGCAAAAGATCATCAGATGCTTGACTTGAGCTTTGAGAAAAAGCCAATATGGCAGCATCACGCGACTTTGCCGATGGCCCACCCAGGCTCCCGTAGCGACGAGCCTGGCACTTACTCACGTGCCGTAGTTGGATGTCTGACACCGCCAAAAGACTTCAGACTTCATGTAGACTTTCCGGCGGTGCCAGAGGGTTTTTATTGGTCCCCATGTCCAGTTGCTTTCCTGAGCATGTTGTTCTCAGCCGTGTGTCTTTGCCGACGCGACTGCGCCCGCATTTTGTCAGCATCCGAGACCCGAGACAGCACTCGTCGTCAGCCGCCCCGATCGTTTTACCATGTCGCTGCAGCTAGCAGCACCTAATGATCGAGACGAAGGACTGCTGATGCAGACCTGCGCTTAGGCCGGCTAGCTGGGGGTCGGAGACTCTTCTACTTCGCCCGGGACACCTCATCAGAAGGCTTGATTCTGCACAGTTGTAGTTGTTTCGGAGAAGGTGTACGGTACACTCCGTGCATGCAGCCCGGTCACTAGCTTGGCCAAGGATAAACACAATCCGAATGCAACTCGAAGCTTGTCAGCTTCTCGTTGTCAAAATCACGGTGTAGAGATGCTGGCCTTGGCCTACTGGCATTCTCGGCCAAACCTTTGCCCGTTGAGTCTGAGGCCGGTCGCCCTGCATACTGTAAACGATGTTACACACATATAATTTGATATAAGTTAATGTAATACCGTACGATATATAATAATCATAACTGAATAGTATATTAGAATATAGCATAATATCAGCTAATGTCCGAAGACTCGTCAGGCTGCAGCCGAGCGAGGACCCTCTCAGAGCATTCGAGCATGCACAGCGCGCCAGTTGGTTGCAACAAAGACTTCAGAACTGATTCAGGCATCTGGATCTTGTGCTTGACTTGACAGCTTGTTGGTTCTTGGCAGCTGCAACCCCTGCTGCACATCGCTGCCGTGAGTACGGCTGCTTCTAGTGCTGCCGCTACTCCTAGCAATACTATTCTCCTCATTTCTCCTTCTGCCGGTTGTAAAACTGAAGACTCGATAGGTGCCCGAGCAGACCGTCCGATGTGCCATGCCCCAGCCCCCTGATCACCCAAAGTGTTCCAACCTCTGGCCCTCCTTGCAAAAGTGCAACCTGGCGCAAGCATGAGGCACACTGGCACAAGTCTCGCTCGAATGACCGACTGTCCGAATCCCGTCCAATTCATCAGTACTCGACTAGGGTCTGAAACCCCGAGCCTCAGCCCAAAACCCTAGACCTGAAGTACGTCCAAGATGCTGGGTCCCTAATCCCAAGCCTTAATCGAGAGATGGGGAGAGGTACTCTAGTGATGTGCCCGACGAAAAACCAGGGTGAATCTTTCGGCAGAAACAGGTGTCTAGTTCCTAATGGACGATCGTCGAAGCACACTTGTCTCAGGCCGCAGACGGCGCAGCTTGGCTGCCCGATCCCGAGGTCGCTGGACCTGGTTGTCTCCACCTGGTTGTCTCCGTCTCGTGAAAAAATTAAAAAGGCTGCAGATCCACACAGTCTCGGGGCCTAGGAGGGAAGCCACCGCGCACGATCTGCACAGCTCTGCATCGTCTTCAGATGCATCAAGACTTCACTAATTAGGCCGTTCTAGGGCCACAAGATCAATGCCTGCTCGTACATCAAAAATCATCAGCTCCTTTGCAGGAGATGGCCCCGCACATTCCTCGCGGACTCCTCCTGTTGGCCCGCAGCAAGCTAAGCATAGCTAAGCTGGACTCTAGCTGATACTGTTACAGGTACAGGGCTTGGCCGACTAAGCTGTCTTTTGAGTTCGATGATAACTAGCAATGGTTAGATTAACCAAGGGGGGGAGTGGGTGCTGGTCCTTGCTTCGGTTGTTACCAGGCCTCGCACGCTTCTGAATTGTACCTTGGTTTAATTTGTGGTTGAGGGACTGTTTGTTGCAGGCTGGGTTATAGTACGGTTAATGTCAATAAAGCAGGTCTTTACCTGAATGGAGCGTGCGAGCTAACGAAGACTCGTGTTTGCAAAGCAATGGCTTGGGCCTGGGCTCAGGTCCTCAAAGCCTTGAAGATTCGGCTGTGCCCATGCCGACGCTTGTGGCAGTCGAGGAGGCTCTGGGCAACTGAGGGCGGCGGCAGCGGTGGTGGCAGCAGTAGTCGTAGTCGTCGTAGCCTTCGTAGTCGTCGTAGTAGTTGTGGAAGCAGTGGCAGTAATTAGTAGTGGTGGTGGTAGTGCTAGCACCAGTAACTAGCAGCAGTAGCTGTAATGGGAGATGACATGAAAGCAGAGGTAGAGTAGAAGACCGGCTGCATTGGAGTTTGGAAGCATCTTAACACGGTTTCACTGCCAGATGTCCAATCACAGACACTCTGAGGCTAGTCGTTAGTTAAGCTAGTTAGCATAAAGGCAGATAGTCACTAACATTGACCATGGCAGTTCAAGTATCTCGGAAGCCTTTATGTCAATCAGTCTTCTTACTGTTACTCGCATTCGTTGTCGTAATGTCAATATCACGCACTGGAGATGGTAGTGGAGGTGGTGGTGGTGGTGGTGGTGGCGGTGGTGGTGGTGGTGGTGGCGGCGAGGATGGCGATTGTTTTCAAGCGAGGTTCGGTTACTTCAGAGAAGTCTTGCTGCTTTCGCACTGCACGGCAGGTCTGCAGGAGATGCCCGTGGATGCTGAAAGCGGAGGATCGTGCTATTTTGCCAAGTACAGGGGTTTGGGTACACCTGCGTGTAATGGCCCCACATGATCCCACATGCATATCCACTTACCTCCATACATGCGCAACTACATACATGCATACAATCCGCACTGTGGACAAGCACACTCGCGTCTTGTGCGCATCCATGCGCATATTGGCGTGTCTGCATGTTTTTAATGCATTGTAGTTCCGCACAATGCAATGTAATGTACCACAATGCAATGTACTGTAGATTACTGTAAATTGCTGTAGCGAATGTAATGAAATGTAATATATATATGTAATGTACCGTAACCGGATGTGATGTAATGTAAGGTAATGTAATGTAATGCAATGTACTCGTATGTCTACGTACGCATCTCTGCCCATCCGTCCGTCCGTCTGTCGGTCTGCATGTAGACTTGCACGGGAGTCTGTCCGTTTGCCTGCCGGTCCTTCAGTCTGGGCAGGTGCCGTGCGAGCAAGTGCTGTTTGGGCTGCTCGTGTTTTTTTGTGCTATGGCTGCTGCTGCTGCTGCTGCTGCTGCTTCCGCTGCTGCTTCTGCTTTTATTCTCGTTCCTGTTGTTGTTGTTGTTGTCGTCGTCGTTGTTGCTGTGGTTGTCGCAACTGCTATTATTGCACATCCCCGTTTGCTTTGCGACGCCTGTGCCGCCAGCCTTTGTCTTTTGCGTCCCGAGCCTCTGCAGGAGCGGAGACTGTTTCACTGCCAATAATATGCCTCCATGAGGATCCGAACAAGGGAGTAGTCATGCCCCAGAGCCGATGGCCTGCAGGACCATAGGAAGGATGGCGACAGCGACGAGGCCGTCGACCCTTCGTAGCCGTGCCACGATCATGCGCATGCTCAGGTTCATGCCTTGCTATTGGCGCTCTCTGTCTTGTGTATGCTACGGCGTCTGCATAAGCATGCATGTAGTGGCTTAACCTGATTCACAACCTGTGGCAAGAACCATTGCAGTATTTCTTTCGAAGAATTCACGCCAGTCTCATGCATAAACGCACATGAACTCGCAGTGGATTGCCTTTTGACCCGAGAGGAGAAAGTCGTTTTGGACGACCGCAGCCAGCTCGGTAAGATTCTGCCGTGGCCAGTTATGGGTTTGTCTGGAGCTCTACCTCCGTGTCAGACAGCCAAAAAACTTGTGTTGTTTACCTGCCCTTCTCTTCTGGCTGCCAAAAACTCCCGCCGCAGCAACTCTTCAAAAGGTTGAGACTTAAAGCTCCAGCCCCAACCCCGACCTCTAAACCTCAATTTCTCAGGATAGTTAGCGGATGCAATTTCTGCGGACTGCTGCTTATCCTGCCTGTAGCAGGACTACTTAATTACTTCTACTGTATGTAGATCTTTACTCTTCCTAGTTTCAAGTTGGAACCATGATTTAAAGCTTGTCCTCAGGAGGTAAGCTAGAAGCTTGCAGGAGGCCCCGACGCTTGTGCGACGGTTCAAGTTCCGACAATGCCCTGAACCCTGAACGGCCTAAAGCCAAGTAGCAGTCACTCTGCCTTGGCCCTCCCGGTCTTCACCAGGTCTTCTTCCCGCCCGGGAGCCTCGCCGGGTCGAAGTGCCCGGGCCTCTGCCACTTCAGAAACTGCTTGCCTCAGTCGAAAAACTAGTCAAAGACGAGGGGTCTTGCATTATTCGCATTCCCCTGTGCCTTTTGCCTTGGTGTGTTGTCCTTTCTCGCAGATGTTGGGGGGACCATGGTCTAACCCCGGCCACCGGTGCCTCTGTTGCAAAGCTTGCAAGGCTTACATGTGAAGCCTGTTTTGCGGCAGCCACGAAGAAAGAGCTTCATCGCCGGCGAAGCCTTACGGTTACAGAGCTGAAGCTTAGAGCCAGCTGTGTATTCTGAGCTGTGCAGGTGCCTGAGGAAGGTGGGCCCGGAAGATTTGCTGGGCTTCAGTATGGAGGCGGGCCCGGGGTCCGGGAGCATAGGCGCACGCCCGGGGCGCGCTGAATTCCTTCGCCAGTTCGGTGAGAACTAACCTGTTTTTTGGCAGCTGCTGGGCGGACTTCACTTGCCCAGGCGGATGCAATCCGGCCCGGCTGCTTGCAGCCCTTCGGATGCAACAATCATGCAGCACTGCTGCTCGTCCTCCTAATTGCACCAGGCCATGCATGTCTTTGCAGATGTGGCAGCAGGTGCAGGGACACACAGTCTGCATAATATGGACCATACTGCGGTGAAGCCGCAGGGTGCTTTACGCACATCGTCTCTAAGAGCAATTTGGGTGCGCGAGATGCAAGGTTGGACCCTTCCGAAATCTAACGATGTTTTGGGCAAGCAATTTCCAGAAATCTTGGATATCCTCCGGGTCCGAAAATGTGAAACTGCTTGCTTCTTTCTGCACTGGAGGCCCATCCGGAGGCCCTTCGAAGTTGCAACCTCCCGAAACTCTCCCCCTCCACTCCCAAACCTGCTCCGAGACCAAAAGCCCTTAGTTGTCAGAGGATTGTGTCCATCTCCGAGAAGGGCCTACTTGGACGGCGCAATGCGGCTGTGGACGCTGCGGAGCGTGCAGTGGAAGGTGGGCCCTCTACCAGGACTATAGGTTTCAGCAGGTTGCCGGAAGCGTCGAGGTTTACATCTACGCTTCACGCGAGGCTTTCCATCGTTGACCTCGCCTATTTTGATGGTTGAAATCAGAGCAGCAAGGCTGTGCACGGTTTCCCTGCGAGCATTTGAGAAATCCCGTCGAGGCTCCTGGGTCGTTGAGGTGAATGGCGTGGTGGAGAACCTGGAAGCCATGCGCTGCGAGCTGGAGGCGAAGCCTAGTAAGCAGCAGAGCAAAGTTGCTTATGGTGACTCCGGATTGGTCTCCAAGGTCTGTTTCTCGTCCTTTGGCACGGTTGTTGTTAATGTTTGTTTTTGGCACTCTGTCAGGCTGCAACCATCTCGCTGGTCGTCCTTGTGCCCCAGCTGGAGGAGACAATTGCACTTGGGAGGTTTCAGACTGTCTCTGCTTCCTGCACGCCCTCAGTGGAAGAGCCGGTGTTGTCCTTGTCGACCAGGCAGCTTCGAGTCACAGGGCCCCCTTTACCATCCTTTGCCGAACAGTGGTCAAGAGGAGAGGATCCGAACGCAGGAGGTAACGCCGGATCGCAAGAGGCTCGAGCGGCACAGGAGCACAGCAGGCGGTCCGGGACGACGTCTCCCGGCCGGGCCGACGCGTCATGTGGTTGATCGTGCGAAGGTAGCATGGGCCGGCGGTAAACGCGGCTCTAGCGAGCAAGCGGGTCGCGCAAAGCCGGGGATTCGCTTCCACAAGTTTCGGAAATGCTCCGGTCATGTCTCGGAGAGAGATGCAGTCTTCGTTGGGGGGCACGTGCGGGACTCGTTGCAGACCGAAGCCCGGCACGAAGGTGGCTCGGCGGAGAACGCAGTGTCTTGTGGACTTGCGCGGGGCATCGATCGATGCAGAGCGCGGTCGTTTTCTTGACTGCAACATGCAAGACGGAATGCAGCCACCCGCAGGAGGTCGGCGCGCCGGCTTGTGCAGTTGGAGCTCATTCATCGGCGCAGCGCCCGCGAAACCGAAGCGCCATCGGCGGCCCACTCCAGGCTCAGAAAAGGTACAACTCGAAGGGCACGTATCACACCGACCAGTGCTGAGCACGGTCGTTCTTTAGCTTCTGCATGCATCGAAGGAGCGCAGCAAGCCACGTACATCGGACGGCAGCTGGGAAGCGAAGGATCTCGCGCACGCGAAACAGATCTTGTACGGGAGATCCAGAGGCGCGGCGAAGGGGCAACGGATGGCAACGGATAACAACAGCCCGGCTTTCGGGCCTCGAAGCCAATGACGCGGAGATATGCCAGTGGAACAGCACAGGCTTAATGCTGAGTCGTCGGAGTGGGCACAAGGAAATCACCAAGGGCCATCAGCCGTGGACACTGGTGAACTGAAGCCCTCGGAGCCCGTCATCTGAATCTCGTTTATGAGCCCTCCGATGTCTAGAGCCCACCCTGAACCTGAACAGAAGGAGTCAGACGACTTTGGCCGGAGGAAGCCAAGCCGACCTGCTGCGACTTGGCTATCGGTCGTGTGAGATAATCAGCGTCTCGTTTCTTGAGGTTGTGGCGATGTTGGCCTTGGTTTCCACGAAGCAGGTCATGATCGAAGATGTTCGTCGAAGGGACGGCCAACACGCTGAAAACCATCAGGTGCAGCGCAGCCAAGGTGATACCGCATGCCAAAGTCAAGGGGGAGGTGCCACTCTGCCGATGCAACGGGTACTGCAAGTGTGGCCTTGCCGATGCCCTGGGGCGGGCGCGCGAGGATCATGGGAAGTGCCTTAGATGATCAGTTGTGAATTTGATGAGTGTCCGACTCTAACCCCAACAAATCATGCGCCAAACACAATCTCTGCATCCGCTGGAAGGTGGAACGTGGCACAGCCGGCCCTGCGCATCAGCAATTTGCACCCGGCTGTGACGGAAGAAATGCTATACAGCGCCCGGGCTGCCAACTTGTGACTACACCTCAGTTCATGGCTGATGTTTCAACATGCTGTTATATATCGTGATCTCGCAATCGAGATCGCTGTGCTTAAGCAGGTGCCTACTAGGTGGAAGCCGTGCATAGCAAGAGCCCTAGGCCCTAGTTTCCCTTCAGCCCCTAAACCCTGCGCTATATCGGAGGCTTATTTACAGAGCTGGCGCCAGTAGCCACCTTGCGTGTGGTGCGGGACACCAAGACCCTGGAGTCCGAGCTTCACGGCTTTGCAACTTCGGCTGCACATCTCGTTCCTCTTCGTTCCTCAGTTCTGCAGCCAGAGCAGGATTCACGTGCAGCCAGAAGGGCCAGATAATCCCAGTGGAGCGGAAACTAGCAGGTGAACTTCCACACTTTCAACGACGCGCAGAACGTGCTGGAGGCCCGTGAGAGCAACGATCCATCCTTCAATCCTGAGTTCATCTGGGGGCTAAGACGGGTTGGGAAGAGCAGAGGATGGTAGAGCTGTCAATATCGTACTCGCAGCAGGTCCAAAATTACACGGTAGACCTCTTCAGGCCTGTTGGGTTGTTTGCTGTATGGAAGCAGAAGCGGTATTAAAGAAGAAGGAAAACACAGGATGTCCTTATTGAGACTATCCTGGTCACGCTCCCAGCTACGGCCGTGGCGCTGCTGCAGCTGCTGCCGCAGCTGCTGCCGCTGCCACTACTCCTACTGATACTGCTACTGCTACTGCTACTACCACTACCACTACCCCTACC
>CAJNJA010013385.1:0-12682 GCA_905231915.1 Symbiodinium necroappetens | reverse complement strand
CCCCCCCCCCCCCCCCGGAAACCCAAGACGTGTAAGCATCCCTAAACCCAAAACCCTGAACCCCAAAACCGTAAACCCTAAACCCTCCTGGCCATCAGCCCTAAAAAGGCCCTGAAACGGACGAAAAAAGCTCTGAAACCCCAGTGCCCAGACAGATTCGAGCGACCATGGCCCGGAGTTCTCTGGCAATGTCCCGTGCAGCCACATCCACATGATGAGCCTGGTGTGGGACTGAGGGTGTCAAGTGTCAAGTGGCTTGGGGTTTATAGGGATTTTAGGGCTTCTCTGATTCAAGGCATTTGGGTGGCTTTTCGTTGATAGGTTGATAGGCTTTGTGTTTAGCTTCCCTAAACCCTGCTTAAACCCTTGTTTCCCTAAGCCCTCAACCCCAAGCCCTGTTTAGCTTCCACACCAGGCGTGTCAGTGTTGTTACGCACGTTTCCCGAGGAAAAGGCCGATTCGAGTCAAGGACCAACCCTAAACCCTAAACCTAAGGATTCAAGGTTTCGGATTGCGAGTTCTTGGCTGGGGGCCGGCGTGGCTATATCCATATGTATATACATATGTATTCATGTATTTAGTTGCTTATCTATTTGTAGTAATTTTCTATTTATGTGTTGCTTTACATGTATACTATACTACTACAAGTGTACAGGGACTATATGGGAATAATTATAATATTTTGGGTTGTTCCGACCCATATAGTAGGATCTGTTGCGACGACATGAAGCGACCACTGCCCTGAACACCAAATGAAGCAGCGGCTCGTTTGACGGATAAGAACTAGACACCCGAAAAACCATCAACCGTAAACCTTAAACCGTGCACCCTAAATCCTATACCTTGAACCCAAGACCTTGAACAGTAACTCGGATTTTCCATCGCTGACTATGGCCAAGCGGCTACGTGACCGTGATGCATGCCAGCTCCCAGAGACATCGCTGATGCAGATGGCTCCTGGCCGCAAATCCCAACACGGTTCAGGGTTTAGGGGTTTAGGGTGTAAACAGCAAGCACGGTACTCCAAGTGAGCGCGGCAGGGCAATCGGACTCCAACCACAGAACTGGGTAGCATCAATCAATGTGTCAGGATTGGACAAGCTCAAAACCTAAACTCTGTGCCCTGTGTAACACTTGCGTAACTGCTCCTCCTTGTGCTTGGAGTGTGCCGTGTCTGTTTGCTCGCTGCAAACCTGCACACCATCCCGATAGCCACAAAGTAAAGGCATGGGGTGTAGAGTTTTGGGTGTACGAGTCGCTGGATAAGTGACAGCAAGGACAATGACTAGAACAAGGTAAACATAGCTTGGCTCATCAATCATACCTCGTCCCGCTATGGAACGCAGACCGCCTAACCGCCAACAAAGACGAACAACCCCAAAACCCTAAACCGGCCATAAACCCCTAAACCCGCACAGTGTACAAGTCGAAGTTCTGGGCGAGCTCCGATCTTTGGTTTGGCTTTCGGAGCCGAAACACTCGTTCCGTCTCAGGCCTCTTATGTACATATATATATATACACACATGTATAATTTGATATACATCTATGTAAAATAAATAGAGAGAGAGAGAGAGAGAGAGAAAGAGAGAGCGAGGGAGGGAGGGAGGGAGGGAGGGAGGGAGGGAGAGCGAGAGCGAGTCGCGCCGATTTCATCTCAGGCCCTACCGGGCATAGTAGCCCTGAAAGAACCCTTTAAGGAACCCTTTAAAGGAACCCCCAAAACCCCATTCTAATTGTTAAGGCCCCCACCTTTGCACCCTGAACCCCCGGAACCCTCGGCTCAGTCGCAGGCGCCGTTTCGGCAGTTCTTCTGGTGTCGGACCTCGACCTTCTGACCTGGTAAAAGGGTTTAGGGTTCAGGGTTTAGGGCTCAGGGTTCAGGGTCTGGGGTTCAGTTTTTTTGTTTTGGTTTAACGTTTTTTGTTTTGGTTTAAGGCCTTTTTTCCGTCAGCCCAAAAAGTGCTAGGGAAAGTCTGTTTCAGACGAGACGTGCTGGGGTTTAGAGTTCAGGGTTTAGGGAAATAGACGGAGGGTTGACAGGCTGTCGGATATCTTACAGGGTTTGATAAGGGGCTTCGGAGAAACCTGTGAGGAAAAATGGGAGCTTTACAGACGGGTGATATGGATACGGCTTTGTGAGGAGAACATGGGGATTCTGAGAGTTTTTATGTTATGGGTCGAGGCTTATGGTTCAGGGTTTGAAGCGTAGGGCCTGCTAATTCAGATCTTCGGGTGCGGCTTACGGTTTTGGCCTCTCAATTCATGGTTCGGGTTTAGGATCTAGGATGTAGGGTTTAGGGCTTAGGGCCTGGATGTAGGATGTGGTTTAGTTTCTTGTTCGTGCTGGGTGCCGTGAAAGGGTCGGGAAATACCTGCTAGTGGGTCGTGCAGTCTGCAGTGGTTTGGGTCGGGTTCAGACGTGCAGGTCCCACAAGGAAAAGTAAGCTCCGAAGATACCAAAAGCAGAAAGCTGCAAACACGTCCGAACCTGTGAAGCAATAAACTCGAGCATGTTCTGTTAGTTAAGCAAGCCAGCGGAAAGATAGACCGTGACCCGGAATCGGGGATGTTGTGGCGGGTCTGACTGTGGCCAAGAAGTAGTATCAAAAAAAGGCACAGCAAAGAAGGCAAAGCAGGCTACATCTGGGGTGCCAGCCATTCTGGTCCTGAGTGGCCAGGGGACATTTTCGAGCCGCAGCGTTAGGAACAACTTGCCCCCCCCCAATGATGCTGCTTGTTTGTGTCCTGAAGCTGGCAAAAGCAAAGGCTGACACTGCACCGGGATTCAAAGCGATGCTACATGCCTGGGCCGCCTGGACTTCAAAGCTATGGCATGTGGTGCTCGGAGAGTCAGAACAGTATTGCAAACGCACAACTGCCTCCTCCACCGAGGTTCTACAAAGGTGTGCGATTCCACAGTTGAAGACGATGAGAAGACCTGGCGCCGGAATGTGCTGATGCTATATTCTCATATAGGGATCTGGCTAAGTACAGAAACTACAGTCACACTGCCCTCTAAAGAGCCCCTGTATATCGTCTACTATACCCCAAAACCCGTAATCTAGTGACTTGCTATGTAAGGCTCCCATAAGAGAGGAGTCATGCCTTCGCAGCCATCTAGTGGTAACGGGATGGGGTTCAGGTTCGGAGATGGGGTTAGGGGCTTAGTCTGCGACATGTAGGATCGAAGCTGCGGCGTGTCCTCAACTCCTCAACCGCAAACCCCTAGAATGGCTCGATTTGACCCCTAAGTCTACCACTCAAAACCCTGAACAAACCTCCTAATCCTGCTCGCTGAACTACGAAGGGTGTCCAAGTGAGGATCCACAGATGTGCTTCTGCGCCTCACAGACAGGCCAGCCGGAAGATCCCTAAGTCTTACCCATAGGCCCCTAAGTAGTTCCTTTTTGGGACTACCTTATAGGATTCTAAATATACACCATAAAAAGGAACTACTTAGGGGCCTATGGGTATAGCTATTATAATTAAAGCCGATTCAGTCGGGCGAAGCCTACGGAACAGATACAAAGTGCCAGGAAGGCAACGTAACTTCGCCAACTTCCCAACCAAACACCCGAAGTCCTAGTACCACTTTCCAAAATGCCCAATATGCAACATGTGCAGCAAAAAGTATTCGAACTAGTCATTGCAACTATGTTAGAGATGTCAGACAAGACCCACCTGAAACCCGGAATACGAATTCCGCCGTCCTCTAAGCGTAAGGCTCACAGAATTCAACCCTAGTAGTTTGGAGTTTACGGCCTTAGGGCCCAGGGCCTAAACCCTAAACCCTAAACCCATAGGCCCCCACCATTTAGAAGCCAAGCTTGCCTTGGGCTTGTCCCTGCTCTCGTAGGCACCTGGCTGATTTGCCCGTCCCTCTAAGGGTCCCTGCGAGGTTTTGCTTCGAGGATGCACCCTAAACCCTAAGCCCTAAACCCTAAACCCTATAAGCCCTAAAAGCTACCATTAGTAGGCTTTTGTTCAGATAAACTCTGTCTGACTGATCATACCGTTATGCTCTTGAGGCTTGAAGCTTGGGATTCATGTCGTTCTAGAAAGCCACCAGTTTCAAAGTCATAGACTTAAAGCCGAAATCGCAAAGCAACCTAAGTCTGAAAAGACCTCAAGAGCCGGCTTCCTCGATATCCCTCAACCCCAAAGAGGAACCACAAACCTGAATTGGATTAGTCTGGGGACTTGGCAACTATAATGGGTAACAAAATTCTCTCTCAAGCCCCAAACGCTAGAAGATCCCTCAAAATCAAAAACACCAGAAACCCAAAACACAGCTCAACTCTCAAAAGCCTTGGAAACCTACACACATCAACCCAATGAGCCCTCGCCTTCAGAGAGACGCTGGAGGATTTCTGCGGCCCGTGCGTCGCCATCCTGCGGCATCTCGGTGCTTGGTGTCAGTTTAGGGTTTAGGGTTTAGGGTTTAGGGTTAGGGTTTAGGGTTTTAGGGTTTAGGGTTTTAGGGTTTAGGGTTTAGGGTTAAGTAAGGGGCTCCATGAAGGGCTCCCCTGTGGCAGTCCTATAGGTAGTTGTAGAGAACTATGAAGCTGGGGTAGTAGAGTGTACACAGTCTGGCACTGCACATCAACACAGCCGCCTGGTGCAGCCAACAAAAGCACCAGGAGGCCAGCACCACCAGCATCATGGACCCCCGTTTTCTCCGGAACAGGGCGGATCTGACCGTTTTTTCGCATGGCCTGAGGGCACTCGCAAGGTTTTTAGGTTTTGGAATCCTCCCGGGTCACGAACACAAGGGTGTCTCATGGGCAAGTCTCGTGACTAAAACCGGAACTGCAGGCATCCGTCCTGCCGTCATTGCCGCAAAGCCCCGAGCACTCGATTACTATGTTGCACTATGCTATGATAGCATTCGCTTGTGGAGATCGCAGCAACCCCGAAACCCTAAAGTCTTACACCCCCCCAAACCCCAGAAGCCCTGAAGCCCAGATTCCTGAACTCCGAAATCCCAGCATCTCTCCTCCCTCAGCTTCTCGGCTTCCTTTGCCAGCCGTAGCCGGGCTTCTTGCTCGTCTCGGAACGGATTCTTTCCAGTCTCTTCTCAGGAGCAGAAATAAGAGAAAGCTCGGGTTCATTGAGGCTTATTAGGACTGAGTCGGACTGAGGTAGGTTAACTTGTCTTACTAGCGAACTTGGAGTCTTACCGAATGGAGCCGAAGGCTTTCTGAAATTTAGGGCTCAGGGCGTGCAGAAAGAACTCATGAATATACCGTAGGCTTAAATCGCTTTTCAGTAAGGGGGGGGCCCTTCTTAAGTTGAGGAGTATTGTGGAAATCAAGGGTTTTGGGATGGGCGGCGGTTTCGGGTTTGGGCTCCGCGCTTTAGGCAGAGCTTCCTTCGGGCCCAGAAGGGCTCTCAGACGAGAACTGGTTACAGACAGGAAGGCTCGTAGATTCAGTGTATACAGCGGCTCCCAGATCACTGTACGAATCAAAGAAGCTCATAAGGAACACATCTCGAATCTCGCCCCAGTTTCCATTGCGGGCCAGCTCTGCACAAGCTCTGCCCTTTAAGGTTTAGGGTTTAGGGTGACAGCAAGATGTTGAACTGTTTGAGCTCCCAATGGGCATTGTGGTGAAACTGAGGGGTACAGTGAAGATCTCATGCATAAACCACAGTCTGCCTGCTGGGGTGGTTGGGCACCTGACACTTAAACTCCTGCCCTAGTCCTCGGTATTCGTAGTTCTTGCTCGCAAGGGAATGGTTCGTAGTCATAGATCCAGCCCCGAACTCTGCAACTAAGACCACGACGACCTTACGGAGAGCAACAGTGGCAACAAAAGCGTTGCAAAATCGTTCCACCCGCTATCCCGGACACACTCTCCATGACTTGACACACGTATTTGCAAGGAGCAAGCTGCAGTTGCGGCAACCTTCAAACTCCCCAATCTGAAATCGTATACATCTTGAAACCCGAAAAACAAACTCCCAACCCTAAACCCGAAACTCCAAGCAAGGCAATGGGGCAGCACCTCCATGGAGGGCCTCTTCCAAAAACACTATCATCGGTAAGGGCTGCTTTGGGGCTGAGATTCGTTATGCATTGAGGAGTTCTCAAAGGTGCAGTTCCTTTTGGTTTTGGCGGGGCGTTGTCTTCCAGCTTGGTACATTTCTCGATGTGTTTCACGGTTTTGGCTTGGGGTTGGGGGGTGGCTTCGAGTTCAACTGGGGCTGTGGGGCGAAGGGCATTGCGGTCGTTTCGGACGTGGAACAGAGGCGAGACGAAAGCAATCACACAAAGGATGCAGAAGAGCTAGACAGGAGATTTAGTCACATCACGGTATAACCTGCTTCAACTTCCCTGCCTACGCATAAATACTTCAATACTGCAGGTTTCCAGGGTGAAAGAACTCTGAACATCAATGCGTTGAGAACAGAAAGAGAGACCAAGTGGATCTGCCATCCTCCGTTGCTTCTTTCGCGTTGTTACCGTCCGACACCCTCGCACACCAAGCAGCGTCACATCCTCAGCAGCATTATCCCCAGGACCTTCAAGCCCCGGCCCTATAAACCCTAAACATTACATACCCTAAACCCTACACCTAAACCCTGTAAACCCTAAACATGACATACCCTAAACCCCTAAACCGTACACCCTATGACCACCATTGAAGTATGTGTTCATTCTTGAAGAGGTGGAGCTCTTGACCCAAACTGCCACACCCCAACGCCTCAAAATCCTTCAGAAGCCAAAGAGCTTTGGGCTTATTTTGGGTTCTTCCAGGGCCTAACACAAACAAATTCCTGCTAATTGCATACCATGCTGTGACCGAAAAATGCAAGATGAACCAGAGCCAGGCCACACGAAACAACAATCAGCCCACCCCCCACTCGAAAACAAAAAAAACCTAAGCCCTGGAAGCCCTAAACCCTAAACCGAAACTCCCTGCCTGGGCGAGGGCCTCCAAAGAGGGAGCCAATGCCGTGCTGATCGCAGAGGCTTGGAGGCCCTGGGCCTTCGGGTATCATAATAATAACAAGTATTATGATTATTGTTATTGTCATCATTATTATCATGATTATTCTTGCTATTACTATTATTACTATTACTATTATCATTATTGTTATGATTATTGCTATGATTACCGTTGTATTGAGGTATGGGATTCAGGGCTTTGGGGTTCAGGGTTTAGGACTTAGGCCCTGTGCCCCAAGCGTTGAACCCCTAAACCTAAATTTTAGGGCTTGATTGCTTAAGGCTTCAACGATATAGGGCTTTAACGGTTGAACGTCTTCGGATGTCTTCGGGGCTCTTCCTGAGCCGGTCTACACGGGCTCTGAACACTGATGCACATGGTAGGATGATAGTGCCTGTCAGAGGAATCAATCTCCATCACAAGGTTGGTAATTATCAAAGACCTTGAAATGAAAGAAGGTTTGGAGCTACACATAGAGCTTCCGGGGATTGGCCGGGGTGTAGGGCTTAGCCTGTCGGCATTGAAGTGAATTAAGAGTGTCCTAATCCTAGACCCTAAACCCTAAACTCTGAACCCTAAACCCTGAAACCTAAACATTAAAGCCCTAGAACCCCGAAGATATCAGGGGTTGGGGGGTTCAGGGGTTTCGGGCCGAAGTTTCGGGTTTGTGGAGGGTTTAGGGAGCCGCGGAATCTTCACGCCTGAACCCCTGCATCCAAAATTTCCCCGGGACCCTACAAAGACAACTTCAAGGGGCTTTAGGGTTTAGGGGCAGTTTGAAGGTTTAGGGTTTAGGTGCATCTTTTGCATGGACTACCGAAAACCTTAATACACAAAGCGGGACCGAACCCCACGGTGATCCATCCTAAAACTCTAAACGCCCCGAACCCTTAACCCTAAAAGCCCCCCTAAACCCTAAACCCTAAATCCCTAAACCCAAACCCTAAACCCTAAACTCGAAAGCATCAACCGAGCTCCGGTCCCAGAGCAGGCCCAGCAAAAATATCAGCTGCATCCTTGCAGATGGCCGGCGGCACACAAGAGGCTGCAACCTAGGGCCAGGGTTTATAAGGCTTTTGTTTTAGGGTTGCAAGCTTTAGCGGTTTATGAGGCTTGAGGGTTCTTGGGGTTTTGGGGTTTGGGGCTTCGGGTGTTTAGGCTTAAGGGCTCAAAGCTTTGGGGGTTCGGAGAGGTGAGAGCTTTGTGGGTTTTTGGGGCCAAGTTCGAACGTCTTCACTCTCAGACTACAAGACTAAAGAAAAAGACTAGCTCCAACTGCCAAAAGGGCCCGCATATGTGGCGTAGCGAAGCGTAGTGGGGTATATTCTATAGTACAACTGTACATATGGAGGACTAGAACGGCATATTCTTAGGGGTGTGGTGGTGTCTATACTATCACATATCAGGAATCAATGCAAACAACATCGAGATACTCCGAGTGCGACGTTTCGGGTCAAGCTGGAAAACAGAAACGAAACGAGTGCTGGATTTAAAGTTCAGGTTGACGGGTTAAGCATTAAGCATGAGGATTGGTTTGGCTTTTAGGATGGCTTTAAGGCCTTTAGTTTGGGGGTTGGGTTTGGGGAATCACTCCTTGCAGTGGGGGGGTTTAGGGTGTCATAATATATTTTCCCATACTTATATTCAGGAATCCCCCAAACAGTATTGGTAGTTAATCAGGCAGTCAAAGCACTGGCACCAAATGCAACAGACCTTGAAGCCTACACAACGCCTACCCCTAAACCCTAAACCCTCTTGTCAAGACCCTTAACCTTCGAAACCCTAGACCGTCAATCCAACCGGATACAATGATACCTCAAACCCTAAATCCTCGTGCAGCCGAGGTGCCGGGGGCACCGGAGTGCGAACACAGGCTTCTTTGAGCACTCTGTTGGAAGAACGCTGCGGGGTTAGGATTTAGCGTTGTGGGGTTGAGGCTGTGGCGTCATTGTACAAGCTTCTCAAGACGTGAATGCACAAAAACTAGATGGATATAAGAAGATATGATATGCAGATCGAGGGGCATGTAGTTCTGGGCGAAGGGCAAACGAGAGAGAGAGAGAGAGGGCTGGGGCATATGAGCTCAAGTTTACATCGACTTAGACACAGCTAGATGCCAATTCATACATATGTGTGTGTACAAGAAACAAGAAGGCACACAAGCACAGAAGCATATACACAAACTAATGAGATAAGTATGTGTAGACATGAGGACACAACTATGTACACACGAACATATAATACTCTGCATGTGGAGCTATGTAACTACATAGGAAGTTAGTGGTATTCAACCTCTGCGAATAAGCCACACTACGTATTTCATTGTAGGATTCACGACTGACCCCAACCCTACAAACCCGAAAAGAGAACCAAATCCCTAATCCTATACACCCCGGTCCCTAAATCCGAAATCGTATGCACCGTATATACCCTAGACCCTCAATCTCAAATTCCATCGACCCTTTATCCTTTCCCTAAACCAAGCCCGCGTGCGCTTTGGATCCTACAATAGGCCTGAATGATGACCAACACATTCCGTTTCTATACTCCCTAGTCAAGTCTTACGCTTTGTCCTCCCAACTCCCCAAAGCGAAACTGTGTAACAACCTTGATACAACCCTGCAGTCATTGTTAAGGCCTTACGTAGGGGCCTAAATAATTACCACTACTATTTTGGGGGCTCCTTATCTTACAATTACAGTATAATATACCGAAAACCCCTATTCAAAATATTAAGGCCCCTATATTACAACCGTAACCTTGTCCTGTCTAAGTTCAGGTCCAGGAAGTCGGCCTTCTTCTGACCCCGAATCGTCGGAGTCCATCGCCGGTGGGGGCGGTGGGTCTGCTACAGGGAGCAAGGAATGAAGGCTTGAGCTCTACCCAGAGGCTCCTTGGTAGTGTCGTTTTGGGACTACCTTGTAGGATCCTAAATATAAACCACAAAAAGGAACTACTAAGGAGCCTATGGGTATCATGGCTTTCTAGATCTTTGTCGGCTTTTTTTGCATGACTCTCCGTGGGTCTATTGTAAGGGTTTTGAGAGGATTCATAAGGGTCTTGTAGGGCTGTATAAAGAGAGTGTACGGTCCCAAAGTGAAGTTTATGATCTTCTTGAAGAGAGACTTGCGGGTCTCTTGTCGGGGGCGCGAGAGTGGGGTTCTGTGGTCTATAGGGTCCATGGCTTAGGGTCCCTGGTGTAGGCTTAAGAGCTTCAGGTCTACAGTCCAGAGCTTCCGGGTTGCTGGCTCGGGGTTTCGGATTTCGGGTTGAAGGCTTAGGGATTCGGATTTCGGGTTGGCCACCGAATCGGCGGGGCCTTGGGTTCCTTACTCCAGCGAACTCGCCCGGCCGCACGCCACGAAAGTACAAGCAGAAGTCGGTTCTACAGGCGCTATCCAACGCACCCTGAAACTCTACACCCCAACCCTCAAACTACAAACCCCAAGCACCTACATCACCCGAAAAGCCTAAACACGAGTCCGACAAACTCTTAATTCACCCAATACCATGAGCCTTATATACTCCTACACGTTACAATGCCTGCACCATGCAGTAAAGCCTAAACTCCGTACTCGTCCTCTCAAGCAAAGCCTCTGCTGTTCCAGGCAATGGCAGTGCGCTCGAACTCCTCATGCAACGAGATCAGGTCATCAAGATTCGGGGCACAACAAGAGGCTTTTGTGGCATTTCGGTTGTTCCAAGAGTCGGATGAGAGCTTAGGCAAGGTGGTGAGAAACAAGATTGCTGCTGCATGGCTGCATATGCATCACCACTAAGTCTCCCTGAAACCGGAAAACTATAGAAGATCCGAAGCCCTCGTAACTGAAGCCACGTCCTGCTGCAGGTTTCCCAGCTCATGCAGGGCGCTGTCAAAGTCGATATCAGGCACAGGCGAAGCCTCTCAGACTCAGCACCACATAGCTGCGAAGCTTGTACTGCTGCAGTCATGCTACTCTTACGATCCCCAAAACCTCCTTAATCCTAAAGCCAGAAAGCCAACATAACCTAAGAATCCAAAACAACTAAAGCCCTGAAGAACCCCAAAGCCAAAATCCAAAATCAGCAATCCCCCTCTATAACCCCACAACCCCGCACCGAATAGCAACCTTCCTACAGTACCCTTAGGAAGGAACCCTGACAAGAATACTCAAAAGAACCCTAAAACCCGGCAACTGAGCCTCGCCGCCCTCAGTGGGTGCTGCAGACCTCGGACAAGGCACGCCGAAGTATAAGTAAGTAGGGTGTGTATATATATATATGAATAGAGGGTCTAGGGCTTATAAGGTATATGGTTTAGAACTTAAGGTGCAGGGGTATAGGGTTTAGAGTTTAGGGTGTTAGCTTGGTTAAAAATTTAGGCTTCGTTTAGAGTTTAGAGTTCAGGGTGTAGGAGCCTGAGTCGTGAAAGAGGTTGCTTGAAGGGTTCTATAAGGGCTTTATAAACTCTCATCTAGAGTAAGGGTTTCAGGGTTTAGGGTGCTGGTACACGGGCGTTGATTCTTAGAACGGAGTTTGGAGGTCGGTAATCACAGGGTTTCGGGGCAACTTTAGTCAGATTTAGCATGATCCACAAGGGACCGTAGAGGGAGTTGGCACGTATTCAGACCTCGGTATCCACGATTCGACCCTTGAGCGTAACACTCCAGCAGGGTTCAGGGCTTGTGTTTTCGTGTTTTGAGTGTGTTCTGTGTGCTTCTGGCACCCTAAACCCTGAACCCTCGACCCCTTACCTGAAACCTCAACCCCTGGACCACTGGTACCCTAGGCTAGGCCCTATGGAACCACTGGCACCCTCAACCCACGGCCCAATCCTCCGAAAGCACCGGAACCCCGAACCCCAAACCTCTGAACCACTGAAGTCCCAATAAAGGAGCCTAAATAGTTAGTGATACTAGGGTGGTTATCATGCTCTTTAGGGTTTCTTATTGTAGCTATAACATCGTATTCCCCAAACCGTATTATAATCATTAAGGCCCCGATGCTCAAGCCTGACTCCTTGAACTCTTAGGCCTCTCAAACCAAGAACGACACTTCGAATCTACTCTGTTCTATTCTTGTTTGCGCATGTATAAATATGGTTACATATGTATGTATAATACACACATATATATATATGAGAGAGGCACCTTTAGGGTCTATTTCACGCTTTCCTATTTTGCCTTTATGCTTTATTAATTTAAAAATTTAAATAATTTAAATAATTTAAATAATTGGGAGGTAGGGCCACCAACCCCCCCCATTTAAATAATATAAATAATTTAAATAATTTAAATCCCCCTCCCCATTATTTAAATTATTTAAATTATTTTCGGGCCCCGCCTTATTTAAATAATTTAAATAATTTAAATCCCCCTCCCAATTATTTAAAATATTTAAATTATTTAAATTATTTTCGGGCCCCGCCGTATTTAAATTATTTAAATAATGTAAATCAGCCCCATTTAAATTATTTAAATTATTTAAGTTATTTAAATTATTTAAATTATTTAAATGGGGGGGGGGTGGGCCCTCTCCCAATTATTTAAATTATTTAAATTATTTTCGGCCCCCGCCTTATTTAAATAATTTAAATAATTTAAATCCCCCTCCCAATTATTTAAAATATTTAAATTATTTAAATTATTTTCGGGCCCCGCTTGATTTAAATAATTTAAATAATTTAAATCACCCCCATTTAAATTATTTAAATTATTGTAATTATTTAAATTATTTAAATTATTTAAAT
>CAJNJA010013384.1:0-12683 GCA_905231915.1 Symbiodinium necroappetens | reverse complement strand
TTAGGGTTTAGGGATGTTTAGGGTTGAGAGTTTAGGGGGGTCTTAGGGTTTAGGGCTTTGGGTTTTGGTATTAGGGTTTAGGGATGTGTAGGGTTTAGGGATGTTTAGGGTTTAGGGATGTTTGGGGTTTAGGGATGTTTAGGGTTTAGGGATGTGTAGGGTTTAGGGATGTGTAGGGTTTAGGGATGTTTAGGGTTTAGGGATGTTTAGGGTTTAGGGATCTGTAGGGTTTAGGGATCTGTAGGGTTTAGGGATGTTTAGGGTTTAGGGATGTTTAGGGTTTAGGGATGTTTAGGGTTTAGGGATGTTTAGGGTTTAGGGATGTTTGGGGTTTAGGGATGTTTAGGGTTTAGGGATGTTTAGGGATTAGGGAAATTAGGGTTTAGGGATGTTTAGGGTTTAGGGATGTGTAGGGTTTAGGAATGTTTAGCTTCCTAAGCCCCACCTGAACCCCAAAGAACCTACTTTTTTAGGGTTCCTTAAAATGATTTCTTTATCTAAGTCGGGTTAAGGTAAGCCCTAAAGCGTAGAGAATCTTCTCTCTTGTGGGTTCTGCGTGACTTTGGGGTAAGGGTTCGAGATGAAAAACGAATATAGAAGCCTAGAGGATTGCCAAGAGTATTCCTTACAGCTCCTTATTATAACTATACTGCAGCTTCTCCTTGCCTCGTAGAACTTATGGGTCTCTCGTAGAAGCTCTTGAATCCCAAAAGACTCTAAAGCATGAAGCACACTGGGAGGAAGCATGACTTCAAGTGCCGAAAAAGTATGCCCTGGGTTCTGCACAATTGGTGAGCGTATAAGTTTCTAGTCCCTCTATTGTTGTACTTTGTTTTATATACCATTGCCTACCCGTAAGGCAATCCTACTGCAATCAGTTAAGGCCCTTTAAATTGGGACCCTGCAAAACCCTATGGAAACCGTTAAAACGCTCTACAAAAAGCCTACTCTGTTGATTCAGCCCCTATATTGGAACCTAAACCCTGAACCCCTCATGATACGCCCTTTCGAGATATGCTAATATCAATAGCCTGCTTCTCTATCAAACTCTCATGCGATGGGGTTTTGGGGCAGCGTTCGTCCGGATCCCTCATCCTCCACACCAGCCTTCAGCTGAAGTCCATAAGCCACCCCAGGTTGTTGGCTTTAGAATTGGACTTTTAAGGATTAGGGTTCAAGGGTTTTAGGAATTCAGGGCTTAAGGGGTTACGGTCATATTTGTTTGGACATAGCCCCAAATATGTGCCAAGGCTTAGGATCAGGGAGGTCTGCCCTTGTTTTTGAGCGTTGCTCAAGCGCATACCCGGAAGGTAGCGCCTGCCACCATGAAGGCATGGTTCTGGAAGCCCTACACACCCTGAAACCCCTAAACCCTATCAAGTTACTACAACGCCTAGTCCTAGTCCCAGAAGCCCTGTGTCTGAAACCCGAAACCGTAAATCAACCCAATGCCTACGTCCGCAATCTCCTCACTAAGTTACTAAGCCGCGAAAATAAAAAAGTTAGCCAATAGCTGTGGAATCCTCTGCATGGGTCCATGACCGAATGGCCCAGGCAAGTGTTTATGGTTTATGTAGAGTTTCGGGTTTAGGGAATAATAGTAATAATGATAATAAAAAATTATACTACTACTAATATTAATATTAATAATAATAATAGGAATAATAATAGGTTTAGGATAGTACTCACCGACCCTCAACCTAGACCCTAATTCCTGGCAACACATCCTCCCTGTGCGGGCTGCCGGCTGTCGCCCCTCCGCTTTCCTGCCGCGGGGTGGGGTGCCCAGATCCGGTTTAGGGTTTAGGGTTTAGGGTTTGGGGGGGGTGCCCAGAACCAGCAACAGGAACCCATGCCATCTACTATGTGAGGAACCCTAGACCCTAGACTTCTAAACCCTGAACCATATAGTTCCCCTTATGACGGTAGCTCTTCTCAAGTTCCTCTAGGCACGACCCCAACTTAGGACCCTAAAGGTCAGGATGCGAAGATAGAGAAGCCCTCAGCTCCTAGAATCCCACCCTGGCACCACGATCTTGAAACCCGAAGCTCCTGAAACCCCGAAGCTCCTGAAATCCGAAGATCCTGAACCTTAAGCCCTAAACCCTAAAAGATCCTAAACCCTAAACCCCAAAAGCTCCAAGATCCAGTTTTGGATGATCGGCTTGAGGTCTTCAGGCTGTGTTACAAATAGGGGCCTAAATAGTTTCCAGTACTCTTGTTTTTGGGGGGGTGTTCCGTATTATAGTTATAGCATAGGTTACCCCCGAGGCCCCTGAGCTCTAAACCCTTATCGTAGCCCTTATAGAACCCCCAAAACCCTATTCTACTTATTAAGGCCCCTGCATTAGTCCTCTTCCCCTAAACCCGAACCCCTGGCCAGAGGCCATGAACGACGATACCGAAAGAAGCTCAAGGGGGTAAAAAAAAGGATAAAAATAAGGACAAAAAACGTAGTATCTGCCGGCAAACAACAACTCGAAGCATATGGGTAGTTCTCTAAATCAGGGTCCCTCGACCCTAATTTGGAGAACTACCCGTATCTCTATGTTCAACTGGCAACTGCCATAGTTGCGCTTCTAGCGAACATTTCCAACGAAAGCAATGTAATCATACAGCATTATTTTGATTTTACCGATTTTACGCTTGTGGAATTGCTAACGTCTTCAGGCTTCGCCAGGGTGGGCGAAGCAGGAGTTGTAGCCTTGTTCCTTGTGCTATGGTTACGCTTGCTGTTGCTGCTAACATCGATCAGCCGCGTGTGCTGTTTGGAGTGCAAGCCCGCTTGCCTCATGATGCATCTCGCGCTTGCTAGATGGAGGAGCAAGTTTCGCAGTGCTAAGCATACAGACGTGGATACCCCTAAACCCCAAAGCCCTAAACCCCTGAACCCCTAAACCCCTCAACCCCTAAACCCCTAAACCCCCAAAGCCCTAAACCCCTGAACCCCTAAACCCGTCAACCCCTAAACCCCCAAACCCTATAAACCCTATGCGAAAGCATTGGAAGCAGCTTTGGCGTGGCGGCAGCTTCTGGGTCGGCCCAGTGCTTTTGGCGAGCGCTGGGCGCGCTCGGATACCCCATCAAAGAGCCCTAGGATCCCCATGAGCCTAGGGATGAAAAAGGGGGCTCCCTTTTTGGGGCTTTTTAGGGTTTAGGGTTTAGCTTTTGAGGGGAATGATCGATCTCGAAACCGGACTTTCGAAGCGTGCAACGCACTGAGAACACTTCTGCTTTGCGTCTTATTCGTGCCAACTAAGTCCGAGCCAGCAGGCAGGATACCAGGTCGTGTGGGTGGGCTGCAGACCGTGTCGCTGCATAGCATGTTCCTCTTTCGCACTTCTCACACACAGATCCCTGTGGGTAGCACGCTGATGAATCCAGATGCATTTTGTGAAAGGGGCTAGAGTTTAGGGCTTTAGGGTTTAGGGTTTAGGTGTTGGGTGTTCCTGGTTCAGGGTTTTGGGTTTAGGGTTTCGCAGCTCTCCCAGCGAATTTCATCGTGCAGTTCGGGCTTTCCTTACTCTTGTCGAACACATGGGTCAGGAACTATGGGTTGCCAGACCACGCCAGGTATCAAGTGGATGTTGGGGTATGGACCTAGGCCCTCCATCTACCCTCTATTAGACCCTAAGTACCCTTAAATTCTGGGACAGTATACCCCTGTTTGAGGGTACTTGGAGGGTCCTGGGAAGTCAAGAGTTTTCAGCTATTCGGTTTGAGAGTGCTGAGCTTGATTCTGTAGTACATATTCCAGCCCCGCATCCCAGGATCCTCCAAGTCCACTTGCCTACCTGTAGCCGAAAAGACCTGCCTTTTTAGGGCTCCTGACTATATTATGGTTTCTACATTATATATATATATATAAATTATATATATATATATATTATATATATATATATATATTATATATATTATATATATATATACACAGTTCCTTAAAAAGCTAGGTCTTTTGGGCCACATGCAGGCCTAGGCCCCATAAGTCTAAACCTACAGCCCAAGACCCTAGAACCCAAAATCCTAAATCCCTAAACCTGCAGAAAACCGTCTCAAACAGAATTTCGGAGTTCCCGCAGATCCGTGCCCGACGCCCGAGGTGCCAGCTGGTTGATGGATGCCGGCCACAAGGGAAATGCCGGAGCTTTGGAGCTTGAGGACCAGAACTCGCCTGTGGTTTGCAGGGGTTGCTATCAGGGCTGAGGGCTGTTGAGGGCCGAGGGTGCATGGTTTGGGGGATCGGGTTTAGCTTTTGGGGTTTAGGGTGCAGGTTTAATCATAGAGTTCATGTCAGATCGCCTTGTGCATGCACGAGTTTTTTGAAGGGGTTCGTGGCAGTTCGAAGTACTACTACAACTCCAGTTGGGGTGCTTAAACTTTGCTTATCAACCCCTTCTAAACCCTAAACCCGTAAACCCCTAAAACCCGAAACCCCCGAACCCTAAACCCCCGAACCACTAAACCCCTAAACCCCTGACTACACCCCTGAACCCTGACTCCTAAAGTCCTGAAAAAACCCTAAAGCTGCAAACTCGTTGGGGTTACAGAACCCATAAGAATAAGAAGGGTTTAGGGTTTATAAGGTTTAGGGATAGTAGCCCTTATATAAGTGCCGTTATTTGTGGTAGCCCTTATAGCAACCCTTTTCAACAACCCATAATGATCGTAACCCTTAGAACAACCCTCTAATCATAGCAACCCCTAGAGTAACCCTTGTAGCATGAAGCCCAGGTCCTCTGAAACCCTATATCCCTGAACCCCTACAAGCCTAAACCCCTAAGACCCTAAACCCTAAACCCCTTCAAACCCTACAACCCCTAAAGCCCTAAATCCCCACAAACCCCTAAAGCCCTAAACCCCCACAAACCCCTAAAGCCCTAAGCCCTTGCAGAGGAGCTTCTGAGCCAGTGCCTGGTGCCCTACAGCGATGAAGGCCAGTCTAATGGTTTTCTGTCCAGGGTTTTAGGGTTTGAGTTCAAGGTTTCGGGTTTAGAATTGACTATTATTAGTATTATTACCATTATTATGACCATTCTTGTTATTATTACTACTATTATATTCCGGTGGCTTCGGTGGCCTCCTCGGGTTCATGGGTTTGGGGTTCCTGGTTTCAAGGGGTTTGGGGTTTTGGGTTGAAGGTTTTACCGAATGGGTCGCGGTTGGTGGGGATTTGAATGGCTCACGCTTTTGTTGGTGGAAGAGGTTTCAGTTGGGTTACATCTGGGTTTCGCGACTCTGTACGTAGATAGCAAGCTCTTCCGCAACGCAACTTGTTCGAAGGGTTCTGTGAAAATGTCTGACTCCTTAAAAACGATTGTTGTCTTTCTTGTTGGCGTCTGCGTCTGAGTAGTTTGTTGCTGCATGTTGTGTAGGCCGTCGAGTTTGCGCTGCAGGGCCAGTTCAAGACAAAAAGCATCCCAATACTTGAAATGAAGACCTTATGGTTGGACCAGGGAAACTGAAGAATCTGTGTTGAGGCTGGCTGCCACGCAAGACACTGCTGCCTCTTCTGAAAGACTTGCTGCCGGCAGTAGAGGCCGACGGTTTATGGTGTTCCGGGTTTAGGGTTTCAGGTGTGCGGTTTAGGGTTTCTTTTGTACGGTTCAGGGCTTACACCCACTGTCGATGGCTTTTGTATGGTTTCGGGAGTAGGCGCCGCGACTACGGTTTAGCTCAGGGCTGCAACCGTGTGACGGTGGTTGGCATCTTGGAAGTGCAAAGGATGCAGTGTGTGAGCGTCGGGAACCAGTAGTAGATGATTCTGTAATTCCCGGAAATCTTGGTGCGATGTCGGTTGCTAATTGTAATTAATTGCTGCTGCTGCTGCTG
Organism: Symbiodinium necroappetens; assembly: GCA_905231915.1. Classification (NCBI taxonomy): domain Eukaryota; class Dinophyceae; order Suessiales; family Symbiodiniaceae; genus Symbiodinium; species Symbiodinium necroappetens. The sequence continues at coordinate 6,854 of CAJNJA010013384.1, read as the reverse complement.
CTGCTGCTGCCGCTGCTGCTTTTGCTGCTGCCGCTGCTGCTGCTGCTGCTGCTGCTGCTGCCGCTGCTGCTGCTGCTAATGCCGCGGCTGCTGCTGCTGCTGCTGCTGCTGCTGCTGCTTTTGCTGGTGATGGTGCCGGTGCTGGTGCTGGTGCTGGTTGCTGCGTGCCTAGGTATTTCTAGCTGTGTAGCATAAGCCTTCTGTGACTCTAAAGCCCAGTGCCCGAATGCACGTGCCCACTCACTGTAAGTCTGCTGGAGGCTTGTTACAATCAGTTTACGAAAACAGGACTTCGTAGACTTTGTTCCAGGGCCTACAGCTCAGCAAGCTCAGGACGCGAGGCGGACGAAGCATGAAGCCCAATAAGCCTGTGGGTAGTTCTCCAAACTAGGGTCCCTTTTGGAGGGTCCCTTTGTATAAGGGTGCCGACTTTTTTTGGTGACCTAAAATAGGGACCCTAATTTAAAAGAGCTACCCATGTATCCGCAGCCTCGTCTAGACGGTGCATTGGCCCACTGAGCCTTCTCCGGACTGATCGCAGCAGGAGTCGAGGGTCGAATCGCTGCTCGATGGATTGCTGAAGGACTCCGGGGGGGGGGGCTTTTTTGGGTTTCAGGGCTGCTTTCGGTGGTGTTACGAGTTTCCGGCTTCGGGGTTTGGGGCTCTAGGGCTTTATATTTCTTGAGTTTCAGGTATCGGTTGAAGGCGAAGGCTGGTCGCTGCACTGCTTTAGGCTCGGGAGTTTCAGGGTTTTTGTGTGTTATTAAGAGCCGTTGGCCCGTCCTTCAGCCCTAAGCCCCAGACCCCTAGTCAGATGTGTTCTGGGTTTACGGCTCTTCGGTTGCAGTTGCAAGTTTAGGGTTTAAGGCTTCCGGCTACGAGCGCGGTAAAGTTTAGGTTGCTACTGGACTTGGTGCAAGGACGGTCTCGACGGGTCTCAACGGGGTAGTGCCCTTTCATCGCTGGTTTCGCCGATGGCATCACTCAGGAATACTAGACTAAACCCCCTCCCACGAGACTCGCACCGGTGAAGTTGCTTCGGATTTCGAGATGTTCATCCTGCTGGACCAAGTTTATCATTTCCACGCGTTTGTGTTAAACGGCCCCACATCTTGTGTAGCTGAGTAGACCTAAAGCTGAAATGCAAATGTCTGGAAGAGAAGTGGGTCGAGCTTGTTTTCCTTTGAGGAGCCGGTCATCCACACTTTCGGCTAAAGGCGGCATGCATCAAGAAACAGCAGGAACAGCTTGACAAGCCCGTGGTGTTCACTCCCTTGTTTAGGGGCAACATGGAGGGTTTGGCGGCTCGGGCGGCGCTGGTGAGCACGACCATCTAGCATGCACTCAAGGATGGCCAGTGGCAGCGTCAAGCCAAGGAGGCGTGTGCCGGGAGGGCTCAAAAGCTCTCGAACACGTCAATCACAACCAAGCAGACAGCAAAAAAGCGGAGACGAGCATTTGCTGGGCTGCTCTGACGCTGCCCTGCAGCTTCGTACTATGGCTTGTGGGATCGGTCTTAGACCTCAGAGTTTTGGGCAGTGGGCTCTTGTTTGTCTAGCAATGTGGGATACTGTGGGTGTACATCGTCTGGCTTGTGGGGCCAGCAAATGGTCTCGGCCCCTACGAAAGATCTCCCTAAAAATAGGGATCCTACTATTTAGGGTACTATAGTAGGGTCCCCTATTTTCGGAAACACCCATAAACCCCAAGCTTCAAACCGTACACTCCTGAACCCCAAGCTTCAAGCCCTAGACCCCGATCTGGAAAAACAAGTTCGAAGTCTGTCGGCGCTCGACAATCCAGAAGAGTTTGGAATAATATAGGGGCCCTAAAAACTAGAATAGGGTTTTGGGGGTACAGTATACTTTGCTGCTGTGGAAAGCTTTTTGCCAACCCCGGCCGTATGAAAAGGCACGTCTTCGTGACCCCGGCGTGCCAGGAGAACTGGGGGAAGTTCCGGCCCGCCGGACCTCTTCCCAAAGACCCCCTACATCCCTCGGCCCCGCCGATGCAACTATCTGGACTTGGTGGTGCATTTGGCCGTGCCAGCGGTGGCACCCCGGACACTTGTCACCCAGCTCTCCTCGATGCCTTGCTCGGCCTCGAGGAGTCTGACGACACCCACGCCTGGTCTGTCATCCAAGATTTTATTGCACCGATCGAAAATCTGCGCTGCACCGTCATTGCGTGGCGTGCTCACCCCTCTGCACAGGTCTTTGCAGAGGAGGTGGCAAGCAATATGCTGCTACTGCTGGACCCGGACGTGTGTTGCGACACCTTCCAGCGTCCCAAGACGCCACCAACGCGTTTGGACTTCCTACCCTACATTCTCTTCCGCTGAGGACGGAGAGGTTCGGGTTGAGTGTTAAGAGTGTGCGCTAGGCATAGGGCCAGAGGCTCATTAATTGTGTTTTCGTGTCCAAGCTTGAGATTCTTGTTTCAGGGTTTGGGATTTAGTCACAGAGTTTAGGAATACAGGGCTACTGCAAAAAAGACCGTGAGTGACCCCCTTGAAGCCTAAACCCAGAAACCTTACAGCCATGCTTTCTTCCAACCTGAGCACAAGGACACTAAACCCTAAACCCTAAACCTTAAACCAAATCCTAAACCCTGAACCTTAAACCTGAACCCTAAACCCTAAACCCTAAACCCTAAACCAAACCCTAAACCCTGAACCCTGAACCCTGAACCCTGAACCCTAAACCCTAAACCCTAAACCAAACCCTAAACCAAATCCTAAACCCTGAACCCTAAACCCCCGACCCCAGGACTGCGCGAACGGCAGTGATGGCGTTGCTGTGGAGAGTTTCGTGCATTGGGTTCCTTGGATCCTTCCCTTTTGTCGTAACCCTGGCTCTGCACCGGTAGAGCTTCTGAAAGTTCAAGGTCGATCTGAGAGAGTCCCACAACAATCAGCACTACTTAGGGCTTTGTAGGGTTTAGGGGTTAGGGTTTATTTAGGATATTTAGGATCTGTAGAGAAGACATCAGAGTTCCCTTTTGGTCTGAAACTTCCGAACTGCCTAGAAATATAGTCATCGTTTACGGACTTCAGGTCCCAACGTAGCGGACTGCAGGTCCCAAAGTGGTCAACAGTGGTAGTTCAGTGAATGAAGCTGAAGCGCCCTGACCACCAAATCCCAAACCGTCGACGGTTTGAGGGTTTAGGGTTAGCTCCTCAGGCCTGAGAAACACGCATGGAGCTTCTGGACAGTACCTAGACCCTCCATCTACCCTCTTTTTAGATCCTAAGTACCCATTAGTTGGGACAACACACCGCTATTTCAGGGTACAAGGAGGGTCATGGTAGACGAAGAGTGCAGGTGATTACGGCCCTCTGCCCGGAAGGTGTCCTAAGGAAACCGGGTTCAGGGATCCTCAAAAGCACATGTTGGCAGTTATCGCAAGCTGCGTGCCCTACCCCAAAGCCAGACGAAACCCTAATCCCTAAACCCGAAAAACCCTAAATACCCTAAAACCCTTAAAAGAAAAGAGCAAAAACAAAACCCTAAGACCCCCTAAACCCTAGAACCCTTCAAAACAACAACAAACAAACCTAAGGCCCTAAAGTTTAAGATCCCCAAGCCCTGAGACTTGCTTCCCAGCACCCCGAAGCCTCAGACTCGAAACCTCAATCCCGAAAGCTTACGTCTCTTTCGAACCCTCATGAACCCTCATGAAACACCCTAAACCCTAAACCCTAAATCCGTTTAGGGTGTAGGGGTTTAGGGCCCTCATTAAAAACAAATCTAACTTATAATTCTTGTAAATCCACCGAGAACCTTAAACCCCGATAAACCCTTCGCCCAAAGCCCTTGCACCCCCAATCTCAGGCTGTGGCACCTTCTGCGCTTAAGGGGGCGGCCCAAACCTTGGCCGCTAGGGTTTAGGGTTTAACGGTTTAGGGTTTAGGGTTTTAAAGTTTAGGGTCATTTCTTGTGAAAGGAGGCTTACCTAAGGTCTTGGGGTTGAACCTATTATATGTTTAGGATCTTATAAGCTCACCATAGGCAAAGCCTAAACGGACCTACAATGGACTCGCCGGTAGGATTTGGCGTGTTCAAGGTGCTTTGTTGTGTTTTTTAGGCGGGGCTGTGGGATTGGATGGGTGTTCTTTAGCTTCTTTGCTGATCTAGATGACTGATGGTTTTGGGATGGGGTGGCCTGTAAGCTGTGTTGGGGGATCCTGAAGGGCGAATTGTTCGATTCCCCCCCGCATTCAAGCGATATGTTTCTAACTTTGTACAGGCATGCACAGGAACGTCTGAGTCATTGGCAAGGTGCTGATGTTAGTAGGGTTGCTTTGGATTAGAGGCTCGACGGCGCGGTGCCTTCTTCAAGGGCTTCCTGCTAGAAGGCGTATAGTCTTGAGTTAAAACACACGTTTCAGATACCCTTACATCACAGAGGCACCCGAAGCCTGATTCCAGCATTCTCTGATACGGGGTGGAGGTTTCAGTTTTTTTTTCGGACCTGAGGCTTTTAGTTCTCTTTAGTTCCGGATTTCGGGTTGAGGGCTTGGGGGGCTTCTTCTAGCAACACAGACTTGTTGGAGGGCCCTACACTTGGCACAAGCTGAGTGCCGAACAGCAGCAGGAGCGTGCCGACAACCTGCTACAAAAGCTGGGTCGAGATGCTGCATATTACCGATGCGACATTGAAGGAGACGGTGCAGCACTCATTGCCAAACGAGGAAACAGGCGACGAATGGCATGCGCAAAGCAAACTGTGCCTGATCGTCTTCGGTATCGCGGTGCATGCACCGGGTCGCGAAACTCTGGCTCTCCTGATTAGCTTCTGGATGATGACTCCCAGATGGAACGGGTTCGGCTTGGTGTAGGGTTTCTATACAAGTTTCTAGGCTCCAAACCTTGAACCGTTCTCCTTCAGGATTTAAAGGCTCGCGTTCCTGTTTGTCCGAGCTGCACGTTTCGAGGTTCAGGCTTTCTGGTCCCAGGGAGGGTAACTTAGGGTTTAGGGCACAGCACTGCGGGATAGGATGGGGTTTTGGGTGTAGGATGCGGAGTGTGTTTGGCTTCTAGCTAGTTCTTGGTTGACGCTGAGAATGGTTTCTGAACGCCTGGTATAGCAGTGTACAGTTTAAGCAGGGTCGAATCTTGGAGCTCGAATTAATAGATCTCTTGGATGTAGTGTAGAGTTGCATAGACAGCCGGTTTCTTCGGTAGACTGCATGTGCACCTTTGTTGGGGGCCCTTTTATCAAATCCTTGCCTTTACGTGCACGCTTTACGCCACACCATATACAAAGTGCGAAGCCCCCCACAGCCCGAAACAGATGTTGAGACCCAAATCCGATCCGGACGTAGTATAGGGGCCTCTACAATTACCTACACTATTTTGGGGCTCCTTGTTAAAATTATAAAGGTATAGTATCATGTAGTATTACGTATCATATACCCCAAAACCCTATTCTAACTATTAAGGCCCCTACAGTAGTCCATCATGTTGATTTTTCGGGGGAGGGGTGCTCCAGGCAGCACCGTGCTGCGGGGTTTGAGGTTCATGGAGACCTGCGTGATTGCCGAGGTGCCCTCTGTGCTTAGCCCGACGGCGCGCTCCAAGAAAGCGGTGAATTTGGTTCGCAAGGCCCTAAACCCTAAACCCTAATCCCATAGCGAGGGTTCGTCTTTGGCAGTTGAGGGACAGGGCAGCAAGGTGTGTGCACAGAAGTCGCCTGCAGGTCGCTGTCGCTACAACTCGCCGTACAGGGTTATTTTGGGTGCAAGGGCTGAAAGATGGGCCAACCCGCCTACCCGACAGGGTTGGGGACACGTGTCATGCAGTCGCCAAAAGGCCTTCAAAAAAAAAAACCCTATGGGATTTAGAACTTACGGTTTAGGGTGTGGGTTCAGGGCTTAGGGCTAGGGTTCAGGGTCTAAGGTCGCAGGGGTGAGCTTTGAGGGTGGATCTGTGCGTGCGGTTTTGGGTTTTGTTGGGAGACTCCCTGGTCTCAGTGGGAGACTCCTTGGTCTCGCAGCTGTGGTTACTACCGAGAAGGCCTGTGCTTGCACTGGAAAACTTGCGTTGAATTGAATTGAAAAAGGCCCCTGCAAATATTCGATTACCAAACCTTACAATGTTGATCTGAGTAATCTGGCCCCAGTTATTCAAACTCTACTTAGCGATCCCTGGGAAATTTCTCAACTCTAAACCCTCAAGCCTTGCTGTAAGCCCCTAGACTCTAGACCCTGAACTATTCGTGTCCTAAACCCTAGACCCTCCACCCAAAAGGCTGAAAGTCTATGAGACGACATAAGTTTCATGAACTCTAGAGATCCGATAATGTCGAAAAGTCTCTACACCGCCAGAAACTCTACAGCTCAATAAAGAAAAGACTGTCTCAGCTGCATGGGCTTCCCACAAAAGGACCGGCAGCAGACTTAGCCTTTCTAACAGCCCTAGCTCCAATTGTGTTTAGGGTTTAGTGACGAAGCCGCTGTCAAGCATAGATTCGCGAGTCCTGCTTGTCCTCGCAGTCGTGGTTGGTGTCGTTGTCGCTTCCCGTGGCTGTTCATGAAAGTCATGTATGATGTAGACGTGGATACAGACAGGTATAGGTGTTAGATTTAGGTATTAGGTGTTTTGTTTAGGTATTCGGGGGCAATGACAGTACGCCTCAGGTCCATGGAAACAATGGTCACAGTAGTAGTCATGAAAGTCATGTATGATGTAGACGCGGATACAGACAGGTGTAGATGTTAGATTTAGGTATTAGGTGTGTTGCTTAGGTATTTGGGGGCAATCACAGTACAACTCAGGCCCATGGAAACAATGGTCACAGTAGTAGTACTAGTCGTCGTTGTCGTGGTCGTCGTCGTAGTAGTGTAGCAGTAG
>CAJNJA010013382.1:0-10538 GCA_905231915.1 Symbiodinium necroappetens | reverse complement strand
GTGAAGTCTGCGCCGTGTTCAGGTTTTAGCCCACCACCAACAGGTAAACTCCCAAACCACGAAACAAGAATCCGAAGCCCGTGACAAACACGTCTGGATACCAAAGACTGGATGCTATCGATGCCTCAGAAACTTAACACGAATCTTGCGCATCATGTGCAAATGACTTAGCGCCAAGATTCCGGATCTGGAACAGATTGGGGACGACTCGGGCGGCATACGTGCATCGTCATAACCAGGATCAGCGCCATGAACACAACCCCAGTTTCATCACCACGTCATCAGTCATCAGTATCGACACCGTCTTGTTATCAATAACATACACCGGCTGCTGCCGTCACCAGTTTGAACTTGTGGTGGTTGCGACAACTGCTACTACGCACTGCCAGCACCACCGCTACAACACGTCCCTATTACCGGTATTGCCANNCCTCCTCCGCTTCCTACTACTACTACTACTACTACTACTACTACTGCCACAACAACTCCTCCCCTCCTCCTCCTCCTCCTCCGCCTCCTCCGCCTCCTCCTCTGCTGCCCTCACCACCGTGACTACCAGCAGTACTACCCAGAGACATACCTGCACGCATGCCGCAATGCCCAGTTTATTTTGCAAAGTTTTTGTTTTGCAGCGGCTGCTTCGTGCTTGAAGCATGGAAGCATGGCCTTTTAGCATGGGGGGGCGCGGCTGTTCTGCGTTGGCAGACGGTTTCCGGCGATTTTTTGGCCATCTTGATGAATTGCAGGCTCGTTGAATTGCCTGGACACCCTGCAACTTGAACCTGGATCTCCACTATGTTTTTAAACGGCCGATGGTTTCGCTCCAGATTTCCGGGTGCCGCATGCCCCCAAATCCGACATTTTCCACCTTCTTGTGAAGGACGTGTCGGTTTAGTGTTAATGTCGCCCGATGAATTCCAGAGTGATCAGTTTGACTTCGCAAGTGTCTTTGTGACAGTAAACTTTACATCCTGTTGAGGATATCTCAGAACTGCTTCTGACGTACTAGCTCCATGCGATTTCTGTCTGTGTCTGATACCTCGCCAATCACTCTGCGCACCGCCTTGCTTGCAGACACCTTCGGCGAACGCGAGCGACAGGAAGTCGTGGTCGTTCAACAGATTCTTCAGTTTTGAGCCGATCGACTCGATGCATGTGTTTAGGTCTAGCGTCCCAAAGCCCTAAACCCTACATCGGGGTGGCATACCTAGACTCTAGACCTCCACTGCCACCACCCCACCCACGATTAAAGGACCATCAGGCCTCCATTACAGGGCACTTCGGGGTCCTGGTAGGCGTACGGCTTTAACCTTTCAAAGGCGGCAATACAGTGAAGTCACACTCCGAACCGCGTCGGGATGAGGGTTTTGTGCTAAAGGTTATTAAAGGTTCCGGGTTCCGAGATAGGATTCAGGGATTCGGGGTTCCGATGTTTCGGGGTATAGGGTTCAGTCAGGGTAGGGTTTAGGGTTGAGCGATGAGAATTGTTCATCATTCTGACCCTGAGCCTTGAATCCCGGAACGTGATGCCCCGAATGTTCAGCCTCGGCCCTACAACCCCTAAACGGCAAGCCCCGAAAACCGGAAAGCCTGAAACCCTCTAAAGTTTTGAAGCCTCAACTTAAGCATTGAGCGCTAAACTTCTACCCTAAACCCGAAGCCCTAAAACCTGTTAAGGCCTAAGCAAAACCCGTCCAGAACCCTCATACGAACACTTATGTCCCCCTTTTACAACACCATAAAGCCCATACTGACTCTCCCGAATAGTTTCAGTATGATGCACCCTAGAGCCCCTCTAAACCCAACTGAAAAGCACTTCAAAGCTCACTCAAACCATGAAAATATGTTGCACTCCTGTTTAAAGGTCGTAATCAGCCATTTTACAAACCTTAAGCTTATAAACCCTAAACCCTAAAGCTTAATCAGCCATTTTACCAGCCGGAACTCTAAACCTATAGAAACCCTAAGCCTATAAACCCTAAACCCTAAACCCCTAAACCCTAAACCCTCAACCCTAAACCCTTAAGCCTTATAGCCTATAAACCCTATAAAGCGCCTCAAAACCCAGATAGAGGCTCCTTCAGAGCCGGTCCCGCAAAGAAGCGGCTGGCGCGAGAGGCGGTGGTTACTACTCGGGGCATTTTTAGGGTTTAGGGTTTAGATTTTTTTAAGAAATGTAGAGGTTTAAGCCTATAGATTAAATCCTATAAATTCTAAACTTGTACCGGGTGTTGGAAGGGTTTTGTGCGGCTTGATCGACTTAAGTCCCCTTGCAAAGGTTGGCTTGGTTGGGTGCATGGGGCGATTACGCAGCACAACAGGTAGCACGCATTATGTATGTTATGTGTCAGTTTGACCTGGTCCGTTGTGCCTTGGACAGTGTTTTTGCCAGCACGTTGTGTCTGTTTCGTCTTCCTGCTGCTTCTCGCTGCCGGATATGCCGCCGACGCATGTTCAGTTGGGAGAGCCAGATGCCGCTGTGCCACGGCCGGTGCAGCGTGTTGGTGCCTCCCGATATTACATTTGCGATGTGGTTGCCCGGGCTGAGAACCAGGCACTATCGTATACCCCTGCTATCCCCTGTTCCTTGTCTCTTTCGAGTGTTGTTACCGAGCCCGTTCGCTCCTGCGACTTTGCCGTGTCAGGACAATAGGTGCTTTCTGTGGAGCAGGATAGTTCTGTGCTGCAAGACCTGAAGAGCTACTCTCCGGAGCAGCTCTTGAAGCTATTGTTTCTTTGCACAGACCGGGCAGCGACGACACTCAAGCGCCACTTGTCCGGATGGCGCTGTTGGGCAGAATTCCGACGCTGCTGCAAAATCTTGATGGGAGCTCCAGCATGCACGAGCCTGATGGATTTCTTGGATGCCTTGGCTGAGGGAGCTAAGTCTAACCGTGGGAGACGTCGCTCGCAGGCGGCGAACGTGAGGTGTATGCTCGTCGGTTCGTCTCGCATAACTTCGGATTCGGGATTACAAGCCTTCCCGGCCTCCTTGCATGGTCCGATAGTGGGGGCTTGGTTGGTAGCTGGCAGATGGGACCGCCAGCTACCCAAAGAAGCGCTTCCTGTTTATTTGGGTGCAGTGTGCGTGAGCCAGAAGAAGCGGCTGTGAGCCCTGCTGTCGAGGACATTGATGCTGTGGGGCGGGCTTCGGTTCTCTGGCTCCAAGCGCCTCTCGCTGCAGTCTATTGAATTGAACTTGATAAGGATTCTGTGCGCAGTTGGGTGTGGCGTAGCAAGGCGTGTCCCACCGGATTCCATCTGGCAAGTTCCGGGGTCGGCCTTTCGTCGCAGGGCTCCTCGGCGTCCGTGCTGCTGATGCGCGGCGCGAGTTCCTGTTTGCTGATGGATCACGCCCTATGCAGTACTCTTCGGCGTTGGCCGGAATGACCCGGACTCCTTCAGCCAGCCATGATTATTCATTTGTCGCCAAAACTCTGACCATGTGCACCGTGTCTTGAGCTTCCCCTTTGTGTCGCGTCGATACTGCTTGAGATGTGCGATGAATTGCTGAAGTTTGCTTGAAAAAACCACCTTCATCGAGCGAAACGCCTTAAATCCCTTCAGGGTAAACCGGGCCTCCCCAAAGCCATTAGACCACTAAATCCTTAAACCCTTGAGCCCTTGAGGCCTACCCGTCGGTATTTCAGGGCTGTTCTTTTCAAAGTGATGGGTTCTAGAGGGAGGGCATCTTCCAGAGCAATACTAGAGCGCCCATTACGATTACAGGACTTCGGGTGTAGGTGTTTAGGATTTAGGATTTTCGTCAGGGTTGCAAGGTCTTCATGGAACTCGTTGCGGCTGTAAGAGTGAGGCGGTCTTAACACCTTCGCTTCGTTGCAGGGTCGTACAAACGGGATTCCTTGTGGTGTTCCGCATTCAAGCCTCCTCCATCCTGAAACCAGAATTCAAGAGATTGGAAATTGGAATGGATTTTGGCTTATCATGCCCTGCATATAACACTGCCATTTTTAATGGGGGCCAAGTGCCCACGTTGAGGTCCCCTCCTTCTTGTGTGCGTGCTCTAAACCCTTCGAAATCCTAAATCCTAAAACCAAATGCTAGATTCTATAAATCCTAAATGCTAAATCCTAAAAATTACATCCTAAATACTAAAGCCCAAATCCTAAATCCTCAGGTTTCTATTCTTCATAGAAAGAACACTCCTTCAAACGAAAGGCTTGAAATGCCGAGTCGGCCATGCCATGCCGGAGGCCCCAACAGAGCCGAGGCCACCCCCAGCCGCAGCCGCAGCCCCAAACCCGAACCTATTTAGATTCATCATGTCCCGCGGGCCTAGGACTTCCAGGAGCCAGAAAGGTAAGTAAATCTAGTATCACGCCAGAATAGAAATAATGCAAAAGTTAAATAAGCTAAGAAACTCTAAACCCTAATAGAGTATAGTGTGGATCGCCGGGGTGGGTTGACAAGCGACCCGAGCGCGCGGCCCGGGGTGTTGCACACCCAAGGCATGCGACCTCGCCTGACACAGCCTAAACCCTAAACCCTGATCCTTAGAGGCCCTAAACTTCCCTACACTTCCGCAAACCTTCAGGAATATAGGCCCTAAACCCACAGCCGCCCCCATTGCGGTGAATGCAGGCTCGGCTTCGGTGAAGGCAGCAACTCGGATCGTGAGGTTTAGGGTTTGGGGGCCGTGAAAACAAAGTACCGATTCCAAATTCCCTTCCATAAATGACAGGATCGGTATCATTCGTACTTAGGCTGCAGTTTTTGTTCGCAATACTTCCTCGTTTTCAGCTGTAATTATATAGTTTATAGCCCTAGACCTACCTGCCTATTTGTGGGATTGTGCGGTGTGGGGTCTAGTCTTTGCTTCGAGTCGATGTTGATTGATTACCGCCGGCATCTATCGTTGTCAGGGTATCCCTAACTTACCTCAGCCGCACATCCCCCGCTGCCTGGCAGCGTCAGAAACCCCAGGACCCTAAGATGCACCCCTTCGGATCGCTGTGTCTCAAGAAGATCCTCCCCTGATTTTCAGTTTGATGGTCAGCAAAGTCATGAATCCCTCACTTCACAATCATAAACCAGGAGCCCCTGAGCCCGGGGTACTATAACAGTCAAGGGTTTAAGGCTCCACGTACCTTTACATAATATTCCTCGTAGGTCTTGAAGTACATACATAAGAACCCCTTTAAGGCTTAAGTATATACTATATAAGCGCATGGAGCTTTACGGGATGTCCCGTGAGCGGACAAGGCCCAAGGTATGTTATTAATTGGTTATAATATAACGACAATATAATATAACAACAACTTATTCGGTACGGCACAAGGTTACGGAGTCTGAGAAGTTTGTGGTCCAACGCATTCGGGTGGGCTTGGAGTTCCAGGCGTAGCCAAAACACGCGCTACCCAGAGGGTCATACCCTACCTCATTTTTTCGGGCACCTAGTGTTCTATGCAACAGGTCTTACCCATTAAGGGGTAGGGAATGACCCTTTGGGACTTTAGGAAACCCTAAAGCCTATACCCCCTAAACCCTAAACCCTAAACCCTAAACCCAAGCCTATACCCAGAGCCAAAAGCCCCGGACCTTGAACTGGGGGCTCGGGTAGGGGCAGTCAGAACTGTCGCCAGGAAGACCTGAGAGCCTTCAATGTTACTATGAAATTTAGGGTTTCGGGTTTAGGGTTTAGGGTTTTCGGGGTTTAGGGGTTAGGGTTTAGAGGTTTAGGGTTTAGGGTTGTTGCTATTATTGCTTTTCTTTGCATTTGTAGTCGTACTCGGCATTACTGCTGACTATTGCTGTTATTAACCACTATTACTATTGCTGCTACTGATGAAAGTGGTATGAGTGTTATTAGGTTGGTTTTACCATCATCAATATTATCATCCCTAATCCCTAAGCCCTAAACCCTAAACCCCAAGCATTATGCACCTTGAACCGTGCTGACTTCCTGGCCTAATGGCTGCAAAGCATAGCTGGGTCGGTTTAGGGCCGTGGTGCTGTGACCCAAGCCCTGATATTAGGGTTTAGGGATTATAAGCCATACCCATTATAAGGGTTCCCATACTACTTCGCTTAGAATACGGCTACAAGATTATGGGTTCTGCCCTGAGGGCTCCTTACCCATAGGCTCCATGGTAGTTCCTTTTTGTGGGCTCATATTTAGGATCCTATAAGGGAATCCCAAAAAGGAACTACTTTGGAGCCTATGGGTAATGGCTTAGGATCTAGAGGGTTGAAGTTTCCTAGGGTGGGTTCAGGTCGTCGGGCCCTCTAGTAAGGGTTCACAAAATGCTTAGGGCTTAAGGCTCATAGGTTTAGTGTTTGAGCCTTACAGGAACCCCTTAATTGACGGAAACCCTTCAAGGAGCCCTCAAAGGAGCCTTTAGAGGAACCCTGAAAGGAGCCCTAGAGGAACCCTTAGAGCCTTTCGGGGCACAGGGAGGTTTGGGACTTTTTTCAAGGCAGCAGTCACCGCGCCGACCGACTGAGCGAGACTCGCCGAAAGCAGGCAGCTGCGCCTTTTTTGGTTTGAGTTCAGGATGTTAAGTTAGTAGGGTTTAGGGTTTCGGGGTTTAGGGTTCAGGGGATTAGGGTTTAGGGGTTTAGGCAGGGATTTGGGGGTTTCTGGTTTAGGGTTTGGGGCAACTCCGAGACCCCGAAACCAGGACTCAGGACCCTAAATCATTTAGCTTCCGGGTGTTGTGCGTTGAGTAGCTGCAATTAAGATTGCGCCGGCCTTCCCCTTAAACCCTGAACCCGGGGGTAGATTTTGAGGAGTTTGGGTTGCGTGTCTAGGGCTCCTTGGATCCTGAGCTATACCTACAGGGTCACGGACTGCTGCGCCTTTTTTAGGATACCCTACTTTTCCTATAGAACGGAAAGGGTGGGTAGGGTACGATTCTCTAGGAAGGAGTTGGTGCTTGGTCTGTCAGGAGTTTAGAGTTTGGGCTTAGGTTCCGGGTTTGTGGGGCGTTGAGTAGATAAGTCTTGTTCACACGGAAGCCAGGTTCGGGACCTACAGAAGCTTTGCTTGGGCTAGGACTGTTTGTTTGCGGTTGCGGACGGACTTTGTATGACTTAATACGTGTGCGGGGGGGGGGGGGAACAGAAGGGCCTTCAGGGCCATCGCACAACCTTAGTATCCAAACTCAACCGCCCCTGATGTGTTGGATCTCGCTTGGGTTCAGGGTTCCGGCTGCTTATGAGCCCTGAACCATCCTAAGCCCTAAACTCGACATCGCTTCAAGTTTCAGGGCAAGGCCTCTCACAGGGCTCATTCCTTGCATCAGTAAAGCCACGCCAGCCATGCTATTCTTGGATGACCCGGAAAAAGTAATTAGGGATCCTACCTAGCACTTACTAACCCGTGCACATTCTACATTTTATGATTTTGCATGTATGAGTGCATGCATGTAACCATGGACGGATGGATGGATGGATGGATGGATGGATGGATGGATGGATGGATGGATGCATGTATCTTTACCAATGTTTGCGCTTAAATAAGTGTCTATTCCTTCCAGACATAAGTGTCTAATCCACCCAGAAAAAAGTGTCTAATCACCCTAAGTGTCCAATCCACCCAGAAATAAGTGTCTATTCCTCCCAGAAGCAAGTCTCTAATCCACCCAGTAATAATAAGTGTCTTTTCCTCCCAGAAGTAAGTGTCTAATCCTCCCAGAGATAAGTGTCTAACCTATACCCAGAATTCTATAAAGAGTTAATGCTAGAGGAAGCCACTAAGGTATAGGTATAGATACATGTAAAGGTTTCGATATAGATATAGATATAGACAACATCATACATATATGTATGTATGTACGTATGTATGTATGTATATATGTATGTACGTATGTACGTATGTATGTATATGTATATATATATATATGCACACATTATGTATTGCTGTGCAGTCACGTGTAGTAGAGTAATGCAGACCTAGACCCTACTCATTCCGTCCCCCGGTCCTCCAAAAAATCATTTCAAGGAATATCGAAAGGGACACCGGCTTCGAACACAGGATTTAGGGTTTAGGGTTTAGGTTTAGGGGTGTATCATGGGTGCTCTAAGCGTTGCGCTAGCTACCAAGGCTCGGCCGTCATGAAACTACCATTCTCGGTCGCCTCTTCGTTTCGTCTCCTTCGCCGTCTGTGTGCGGTCTTGCCAGGCAGCCGTTTGCTCCAGTGCCTTCGTGAATACACGTTTCTCGACCCAAGCCCAGTGGGAACCACTCTGGGCTATGATTTCGCAGACGGCATGGTCTGCTAAACATGTCCAGGGCCAGACCTGCACAGCGAAAGCAACAAACTGAAAATGCGAACTAACGACGAAGGCCTTGCAGCTCGACGGCCGAGTCAGGAATGGCGAGTGCAAACCTTGACTTTGGGTTTGTGTGACCTTGGAGTATCGGCACTTGGGTTTAAAGTGCTCCAATAAAATCAACGACAAGTCTTCTGGATGAAAGTCCCCTTGAGGCAAACAGATATTCACTTAGAGGTTACTTGCCACTTACCATACCCGAAACCCTAAACTGTACATGCCGTCAGTATAACTCTGAACCAACGAATACTGAAAGAACCAATATAGGCCCTGATAAATACCAAATACTCTTCCGTAGCCTATCTTGGTGTTCCTTATTGTGGCCAGACATTAAGTTACTTGCTAAGACCCCTAAACCCTAAACCCCAAACCCTAAACCCCAAACCCTAAACCCCAAACCGCTAAACCCCAAACCCTAAACCCTAAACCCCAAAACCTAAACCTACACCCTAAACCCTAAACCCCAAAACCTAAACCCTAAACCCTAAACCCAAACTTGAGCTTCGACTCTGACGCGAAAGGTCGAGGCTCTCCTCGAACAACGCAGGTTCGAAGAATATGCTGCGCAAGCCCCGGATAGCGACGGATAGGGCTCTTCGGGTTTAGGGTTCAGGTTCAGTTTTAGGGCTTAGGTTCAGAATGGTTCCGAGACAGAGATTCCTAGACCCACCAACTACACCCTAAATGCCCACCATGAATGCCCATACTGGTAAGGGCTCCCCTAAAGGGCAGGTGGGGGATCCTTGTAGGGCTTGACCTTCGGGGTTTGGGGATCAGGTTCTGGATCGTTTTCTTGTCATGAATCTAAAGAACCGAGCATTATTCCCCAGGGGCGTCCCCTTTGTGTATAGTATGAAAAAGGCCCTACAGCGACTGAGTCCTTTACATGAGCTGCCATGTCGTCAGCTCTTCAAGCGTAATCGCACCTGCAGTCCTACAAAGAAGCATCTGCAGATTCTGTGGAGTCCATGTGCCGCACGAAACGCGAGCCTGAGCCTCGAACCCCAAAATCCCCAACATCCCAGTTGCGATGTTCGGGGAGATGGAACCCCGTGATAGACCTGGCACTTTAGTGGGTAGGACTTGATTACGCGATGACGGTTCGGTTCACAGGTTCCCCAAACCCGGAAGTCTTGCCCTAAGCAGACAGCCAAGACGCGACAACGAGTTTGCAGATGCCTCAACAATCACAAAATCATGCTGTTCTACAAGGTCTGTAGACCCTGTCCCTAAACCCTGAACCATGACTCCATTGCTCGTTAACGAAAACGAACCCCCTAACACCGACTCCCGAAACCCTCTCCCGAGCCCTATAGGATTTTGGGGACAGACAGGCTTTGGGCTTTGCGGCTCAAAGTCTTGCCTTTGCGGCTTTTGGGGCTTTGGCAGACGACGCTGTCGTCGGCATGATGAAAAACGCGACATTCTAGGTGAAAATGCATGAAGCTGGAAGCGCACTCTCTTCATAGGTCTGCAGCGCAATCCTCATTGCTATTCTTTGTAGTTCTAGTTATTATCATAATGTTTTTTTTCATTCTACTTGTTTACTTACAAATTTCTTTGATTATATACGAGCTACGTATTCACTCGTTATGACTCTTCTTCCCCTTCCCCCAAATCCGAGATGCTAGGAAAGGTATTCGCTTGTAGTGCCTGTATAACTGCATTCACCCGACTATGATCGCAGCCGAAACTCTATATGTTCGATCTCATTCTTGCTATGAAGCCCCATATGTCACGCTTTCCCAAGCGTAGATCCAAAACCCGAAACCCACAGGCCCAACGACCCAAACCCCCTAAACAAACCCGATCTAAACAAGGGTCCAAATGGCCAAACCTTGAACCCTAAATAGGCCCTACATCCTATGACCCTATAAAAACCTTGAGCCCGACATAAACCTATCGAAATCGTATGATAGACTTGTATGAAGCCTATGAACCCTATCCCAAGGGTCCTAAGTACGTTTTCGGTGATACTTGCCCAAGCCAAAATAGCAATCCCTACTACAGAAACCCTGTTTGCTACTATGTCGGTACCTAAGACCCTGGGAGAATGTCTTCCTCTCCACTACCAGGCCCAGCACCGTGAGACACGACGCGGGGGCGGTTCTGAGCCGGAAACTTGGGGGGCGGGGGGGAAGGGTTGAGTGTTTGAGGGTTTAGAGGTTTAGAAGTTTGGCGTCCAAACGTTTGGGGCAATGTGGCGGCCCGAATAATGGACAACCCCCCCCCCCCCCCCCCCC
>CAJNJA010013381.1:455-12258 GCA_905231915.1 Symbiodinium necroappetens | reverse complement strand
GGTTTAGGGCCTAATCCGTCCCTAACATCAGGCATCGACCCCAAAAATCCACATACCGCCCTAAGAGACTTCTGCTGTGCATCCCACCCGAAATTCGGAACTCCAGTCTCTTGGTCACGTAGCGAGGTTGCACCTTTGGGACGACTTTCCATGCTCGAACTCGCAACCTGCTGTTGCCGTACCTGGAGAGGAAGTATGCCCGGAACCCTAAACCCGGAAAGGATCCCTTACAGATGCCCGAAAGGAGCCCGTAAAGGAGCCCAAGTATGACCGCAAGTTGGTCACGGACTCCGTAGCCAAGCTCTAAAAGATGGTGGCCTTCTGCACGAAGCACATGAGCGGACCGGCTTTCCCTGAGGGTCCATGTGCCCAAACAGTATATACTTTGGCCCCAGGGTACCTATATTATGGACTACTTCAAGGCCAAAGTATATACTATCTGGGCACATGGACCCTTATAGGTTTTGGAATCAAGACCAAAGAACCCCTTTTTCAGAGCCCCAGTCCCGAATAGGAACCTTGCCTATAGTCTCCATTGTAGTTCCTTTTTGGGGTTACCCTTTACGATCCTTAAAGTAGAATTGGTTAAACCCAAAAAAAGGAACTACCATGGAGACTATAGGTACTCTTCCTAATTATGACGGCCCCCGGATATTACGACGGGGATGTTGCTGCCAACGCTGGCCCCTGGAGTAGATTAGGGTTTAGGGTTTAGGGTTTAGCGTTTAGGGTTTAGGGTTTAGGGTTTAGGGTTTAGGGTATCGGGTTTAGGGTTTTGGGGTTTAGGGTTTAGGGTTTAGCGTTTAGGGTTTAGGGTTTAGGGTTTAGGGGACAGCTCACAGCTGAAAGCAGAGAGATGCATTGGCAGCTTCTTGACGGGAGGAGGCAGCAAGGTGAAACCTGAGAGAGCCCTACTTGGAGGTTCAGGGGTAGTTATAGGCAGGATAACTGTAGCTAAGTGCCTATATTAGCTTACTTATATCACCCCTTATGCCCATGAACCTCCAAGGTTAGGAACCTCAAGCCCATTCTAAAGAATCCTAAACTTTCCACACTCAGAACCTGAAGAGTCCCTGCGCTGCAGGAGCTGGGTAGCAGGAAGCAGTGTCGGAAGCTCAGCGATGAAACATCGCGAACGTTCCAGGACTGGTCGGGTTACAGTCGTTGTATGGTAGTTGTAATCTAGGGGCCTGAAGGCGTTTTTTTGTTTAGGGGTTCTATAAAGGGGTTTCTTGTAAGGCTGTAACGGTTTTGTAAGGTATCTATAGAGGCCTCAACAAATGCAACGGGGTTTGGGGTTATAGTTAAATATTTGCATGCAGGGGACTATGTGATGCTGTTGCAGCCACTACCTATTACTGCTTTTCAGGCCCTCCCTATACCATCTAATGTAGGAGCCTGATTAAGAAATCCTGCGGCTTCATATACAGAACCTTAATATATCTTAGCAGCTGAATTACTACACTTTAAGCTTGTCGGGATAATATGATCTCTTACAGAGCTGAAAGCGTACACTTTTTTTAATGCTTATGAATGAACTCAGCAACTAAGTAAAGACCCAGGGTTTCTTATTCAGGCTCCTTCTTTTACTAGGGTCTGAAGCTCTGGATTGAAGCTTTGAGGGTTCGGGACACCTTCGCATACCCAGTCCTGTGGTTTCGAGTGCTACTTCAGGGTTTAGGGTTTATAGGGTTTAGATCTTCGGGTTTAGAGTTTAGGGTTTAGGGTTTAGGGGCCTAGGGGAATATCCCTCAAGCCTGAGCAGTAGTTTAAAGGGCTTGTGTCGAACTCTCGAGGGGGAACATGTGCGGTAAGCAAAAGCAGGAGTGTACAGCATGATATGAGACGGATAGTCATACTGCCATCCGGTGATTGAAGGACACTCTGTTTTCTGCAGACATCCGGCTGATGCGCAAGATCCTGCATTCCCCCAAGTATTGAGAGTTCGCCGGGTTTGCTTGAAGGGTTTTCCTAGGTAGTATTAGGGAGACCCCTTAAAGAGGACCCTTCTGAACCCTACTTGTGGCTCTCTTAAAGGGGACCTTATTGAGAGGGTCTATATCTCCAAGGGTCCCCCTAATCCTAAGTCTAGGGTGACCGCCTGCAGGTCTGTGGGTATAGTGTGTAGTGGGCAAGACGAGCTTCCACATTCCTGTCGTAAGTTGGCGTCAGAACTGATCAGTCATGACTATGATCCCGCCTAAACCCTAAACCCTAAACCCTAAACCCAAACCTCAACAAAACCAAATTCGAAAGACCGCACCGCAACATCCCGACAAAGCCACGACACCCTTGCACTAAGACTTGAACCCCAGCAACCCCCTAAAGCCCAAAGCCTAAACCCTAGCCCTAAACCTCAAAACCTAAGCCCTAAACCTCAAAGCCTAAAGCCTAAAGCCTAAACCCTAAAGCGTAAACCCTAGCCCTTAAGCCATCCCCAGGAGATCAGAAGCGCGTGCTCCCACCTTGAGGCAAGCCTAGAATTGAATGTTTCCGTAGATCTTAGGGTTTTTGTTACGGGTTTAGGGGTTTTGGGTTTGGGGTTTAGGGTTTTAGGTTTTAGGGTTTGAGGTTTAGGGTTTAGGATATAGGGGATTTATGGTTCCGGGCTTAAAAGGCTTAGAGTGATCTGAGGCGAAATCGCCACCACAAAGCCAAGTAGAAGAGTTTTGGGAGGTGGGGTTTGAAGCTGTTGACAGGCCCTTTCCGTGCCTTGCTTCCTGCTCCCTGCCCAAATCTTCACAGTTTCGGGCGTAGGCTTGAGAGGGTCTTTGGGCTTTTTTCCGAGCCCACAGTCTCTCGGGGGGAGGGCGTGCATGAATTACCTATAGTCTCCATTGTAGTTCCTTGTTTGGGTTTAGCCAATTCTAATTTAAGGATCCTAAAAGGTAACCCCAAAAAGGAACTACAATGGAGACTATAGGTAGAAGCCTAAAAACTGCCAACATGATTTCTCAGGGTTCCTTGTTATGATTAGTCTCTGAAGGAGCCCCGAACCCCATTGTAATCAACCATTACCTACCGCAGTGCACTTTCGACTGTACCTCCTGTGTACCAACATCTAATGAATCTAATGCCTTGTGTCAGCCAAACAACCCTTTATTATACAAAGAAGAACCTGCAAAAAAGGTAGGTTATGGTAGATTAAGGTATTCTCTAACTCCACCAGACCCCGCATGTGTTGACCGAGAGCCCTTCTGCTGCGCCTTCGGGAAACAGAAGTGGATTCGAGAGCCGAATAAGCCCGAAACCTTAAGATGCGAGATCCCTACTGTTGATGATATAAATCCTGCATTACCTGAAGGACCCTAAACTATGGGAATTATGGTACATTCCTTACTATGGGTAACGCAGGATCTATATCATCAACCGTATTACGTGAGAACCCAAAGCCCGGCGACCCTGAACCCCGACACCGCGCAATTATGGGTCTGTGGACATGGACATAGGTGGGGGTTTCCGAACATAGGGGACCCTAGTATAGTACCCAAATAGTAGGATCCTTATTATAAGGACCCCCAAACAAGGTACCCCTTACGTTCGGAAACTCCCAGGTGGAGATTGACGCCAAGCTGCGTGCTTTGCGGCCATCGCGGCGCCGAAGCAGTGGTGAAAGCCAGCCGAAGAGCCTTGTTAGCAGGTCCCTTTCGTATTTCTCCAATACTCCATGGTTGGACCACTTCCAAGGGTAATGATCCGAGCCCGTTCTTCTTGCCTACTTTAAGGTCTATCTTGAGTTGCCATCCATTCCGAACTTCTCTCCTATTTGTGACACCGGCTCGGTTTACGTTTAATAACGGGCTTCGTGTTTGGGGTGGACCGGAGTTGTTAAAGTGAGGGTGGCTTTAGGGTTCAGGTTTAGGTCGTCGTTGGGATTGCCACACTTGGGGACGGGCCGCACAAGAGTGTTTGGCTCTACGGCAGACGGCTTGCGGTCGTTGACATGACAATTCTGACGCCAATAGACAACCCCGAGTAGTAGGATCATTGATGCCAGGACCCCTAAGCAAGGTATGCCCAAGTCGCCCTCAAGCGTTAGGCCATTTTGGATCGGCCAAGGTTCGTTCGTGGGTTTCGCATTCAACCATCATCATGTTGGATCTTGCCTGCCGACTACTCTACTCCTGACGGACTTCAAGAACAGATCGATGAATACCCCACTGGGCTAAAGCCCTTACGAAAACCCCAGCTAAGCATTCATCAAACGGTAGGTTGCCGCCTGTGGATTCTATATCCATGTCTATGCCTTCACAACATCGTCCTAAGGGGCCATCCATTGTGACTACACGTCCTCTCTGGTCCTGGACCTCTCTGCCCCGATCTTTCTCAGCTGAGGGAATGTTCCATAGTTAAGAATGTAGTGGGGCTCTCCTTTAACACGGGAACCCGTCGGTCCAGGGACGTTAAACTGTGGGCTTTAGCAAGCTCTATACCCCAAGCCCTAGACCATCCTACACCCCTAAACCCTACGCAACACACTCCGGTACAATCGTGCCACCCCAACCTCCTCACCCGAACTGGTGGTTATTCTGGGTGGGGAACTTGACTTAAGTTGCCACACTGGGGGTCCCTGCAGGAGAACTTCCCAAGTAGGTCATGACTAGGATCGCCCGAGTGGGCACCAAGTGCATAGCATAATATAGGGGCTTAAATAGTTACCTATACCACGTTGTATAGTATACCCCAAAACCCTATTCTAATTATGAAGGCCCCTACATTAAGTCTTCGAATCAATCGTTAAACCAGTGCCGCCTCTGTCAGGAGCGCGCAAGCACCCGCAAAGGCGGTTCCCGCGAAGAAGCCGGCAAGCAAGTCCCCACAGACGCTGGGTCAGCAGAAGGTCAGGGCACAGTAGCAGGGTCTTGGGCAGAGGGTAGGTATGGGTAGCTATTTATGGAGCCCTGTTGCGGGAGAAGGCTCTTGAGCTCTACACCCTTCACCCTGAATCCGCAGACCATGCAACCCACAAATCAAGGGTTGCAAGTGTTTGAGTCTCAGTTGGGGGCAGTGCGGCAGAAGTAGTTGTAGCTACATTACCCTTACACCTGCTCCTTTCACCGTGCGGCCTGGGAGTTTGTCAAGAAGCCAATCTTTCTCAAAACTCTGGACGACCACCACCCTAAACCCTAAGCCCCCAAACCCGAAACCCTCAACCCCCCAACCCCGAGCTCCCATCCCGACACCCCAAGCCACAATCCCTGAATTCCTCGGCGCTTGAAGCCTCAACCCTGGAACTCCCTAAGCCTTATCTTAAACTACCATCGCCTCTTTTTTTTAGGGTTTCGGGTGTAGGGGTTTAGGGTTTAGGGGTTCAGGGTCTATTCATCTTGGAGACCCCTAAAGTTTAAAGTTCTAAGCTGGTCGTGCCGTTTCTTGGTGACCTTATGATACTAATCTAAACCCTAGATCTTCGAACCCTAGGATTCTTAAGGCAGAATGAGGCATAAGCGCACCCTTCTTAGGAACGGGCGTGCTGGGTAACCGAGCTTCGGAGCTTTCCAAGCTCCAGAGAGGCAACTTAAACCCTGCACCCCCGAGCCTGAACCCCTATAGTCTCCATTGTAGTTCCTTCTTAGGGTTAGGATCCTTAGTATAGAATTGGTTAAACAAAAAAAGGAACTGTAATGGAGACTATAGGTAAAGCCTAAATCCCAGAAACTCGCGATCCTACCCTGGAAGGTCTGTTCATTTTCGCAGGAACCTTCATTGTGGCAACCCAGAAATAAGGCGCCTACGGTTTAGGGTTTAGGGTTTAGGGTTTGAGGAAGCCGTACAGATAGATAAGATCTTGAACGCAAGCCCCCATAGCCCTTTATGAAACCCCTTAGCGAACCCCCGTAGCACCCTTATGCGGCCCTAAGCCGCAAACCCTAAATCCCAGTCAAAGTTGAACCCTAAAATCCCCAAACCCTATAAAACCATTAAGCCCGATACAACCCTCACACCTTATAAGTTCCCCAAACCCGATACAATCCATAAACCCGATACAATCCCAAAGCCCTACTTGGAGGTTCATGGGGAGTTATATGTAGAGTAATAGTTAGGGCACCTATAGCTACAAAATATATGAGGGAACCCATGGACCTCCAAGTCTCAAATCCCCAAGTAAGGAGGTATTTGAGCTGTAACATCAATACACCCGGTATACAGCCCCCAAGCCCTATAATATCCCCACTCCCGATACAATCCCCGAACACCCAAGCCCTATCAAATCTCCGGAACCCTAAACCCTAAACTCTAAACCCTAAACCCTAAAACCTTAACCCTAAACTCTAAACCGTAAACCCTAAAACCTAAACCCCAAACCCCAAACCCTAAACCCTAAACCCCAAGGAGGTCTTTGAGCTACGCCTCCATACGCCAGCGGCTCCGGCGCGCGGCGCGGAGCCCGGAGCCCCGCGCGCGGCGGGCGCCGGCGGCGAGGAAGTACGGGATTTAGGGTTTGGGGGGTGCTGGGGTTCTACGGTTTATAATTGGTCGTTCAGTGTACATAGGGTTCAGGGATGAGGGTTCGAGGGTTGAGGGTTTTGGGGTTGATTTAGTTGGGGTTTTCTAAGGTTTGTACGTGGTGAAGTTTGTCGGGGGTTCTAAGGTTTATAGGGTTTAGAGTTTGGGGAGTAGGGTTGTAGTCTAGAGTTTATAGGTTCTCGGGTTGATTTAGGGATTCAGGGTCTGATTTGGGTTTTAGGGCTCAGGGTTTATGGGGCCGGTGTTCAGGCTTTGATTTGGGTTGGTAGGGTTTTGTACGGTTTTTAGGGTTTGTGCGTTAAAGAGGCTTAGGAGTTAAGGGTTCAGCATGTAGGGTTAACACGGACCGGCATGAACTAAGTTTCTCACCTAGTTGCAGTATAGACGTGGGCTTGTTATGTGATGCTGGGTATAGGCCGCCAAACTTTTAAACCCTGAACCATCTATAGTGTGACTGAGTTTTTCGACGAAAGTACAGCGTGCAATTGCAAGATTCGAGGTTCGGGGTTCTGGGTAACCCTAAACCCTAAACCCTAAACCCTAGACCCTTAAACCCTAAACCCTAAACCCTAGACCTATAAATCCTAAACCCTAAACGGGCATATGACTGGCGCGACTTGTGTGGTGACGATTGACGATTCGTCCTGGGACTGGGCAACCTTCTCCATGGGCTTAAAGATGAAGGGTTCAGGGTTGTTTGGTTTTTGGGTTAGGGTTTAGGGTTTTTGGTTTAGGGTTTATGGGTTAGGGTTTAGGGTTTATGGGTTAGGGTTCAGGGTTTAGGGTTTAGGGTTTTGGGATTTTGGTTTAGGGTTTATGGGCTTTTGGTTTAGGGTTCAGGGTTTTTGGTTTAGGGTTTAGGGTTTTTGGTTTAGGGTTCAGGGTTTTTGGTTTAGGGTTTAGGGTTTTTGGTTTAGGGTTCAGGGTTTAGGTTTCAGGGTTTAAGGTTTATGGTTTTGGGTTTTTGGTTTAGGG
The DNA here is from genome assembly GCA_905231915.1 of Symbiodinium necroappetens. NCBI lineage: Eukaryota > Dinophyceae > Suessiales > Symbiodiniaceae > Symbiodinium > Symbiodinium necroappetens. The sequence continues at coordinate 4,815 of CAJNJA010013381.1, read as the reverse complement.
TTCAGGGTTTCGGGTTTATGGTTTACTGTAGGGCTTTAGGGTTTGGGGTGCAGGGCTTAGGGTTTAGGCTCATCCCTCTGCACACTAATGTAGGAACCTGATGAAGGAAACCTTGGTGAAAACCTCAACCCCGAATCCCCAAACCCCTAAACCCTAAACCCCTAAACCCTTAAAGCCCTAAACCCCTAAAGCCCTAAACCCTAAACCCCCAACCCCCTAAACCCTAAACCCTTAAAGCCCCAAACCCCTAAAACCCTAAACCTAAACCCTAACCCCTAAACCTCGCAGGCGTCCCCTTTCGGCCGGCTCGGCGACCTCTGCCACCTCCGCGCGCTCAGCGCCGCAGCGCTCCGCGAGCTGCTCCGCGTATCTCGGCTTTAGGGTTTAGGGTTTAGGGTTCAGGGTTTAGGGTTTAGAGTTTAGGGTTTAGGGTTTAGGGCTAGGGTTCTGGTGCCTTTTGTTGTACAGCTAAGAGATAGGGGGTCTTGATGTTTATTTTGGACAGGGTTTTGGTGCATTTTGCTGTGCAGCTAAGAGATACTGTGTATCAACTGCTCTGGTTGTTGTTATATTTTTCTAGCAGCGGTAGTGCCAGTACCCCTTAGTAGCAGTAGCTGTAGGAGTAGTAGTAGTCGGCGTCGTCGTCGTCGGCGTCGTCGTCGTCTTCGTCTTCTCCTTCTATCCCTAAAAATTATACTGCAATTTCATTCAAGACCCTATCGTACGAACAGACATTGCTATCTACATTAGTAGTAGCGGCAGTAGCAGTAGTAACCCTAAACACTAAACCCTAAACCCTAGGTTGCACAGCAAGCTGGACAAGATGATTGCGGAGTGTCAGAGCTTCCGCAGCTTCTACAAGCAGAAGCCTCCGAAGGCATCGGTGTCTCTTCGGGTTCCCGGCCTTCCACGGTTTACAGTTTAGGGGTTTAGGGGTTTAGGGTTTTAGGGTCTAGGGGTTTAGGGTTTAGGGGTTTTAGGTTTAGGCTTTAGGGGTTTAGGGGTTAAGGGTTTAGGGTCTCTCTTGTTCAGGGTTTAGGTTTTCAGGGTTTCGAGCTTTGGGGGGCGTAGGGTTTCAGAGTTTATGGAGTTTAGGTTTTCAAGGCTTCCCTTGATGTGGTGTTTTCCAATTAAGAACCCCAAACCCTATACTAACTACTACGGTGGTACCTAGAGTAACCGAGGTACCTGAAGAATTGGAAAGCTATCTATGGACTACTTTATAGGGTTGCTACCGTTGTTGAAGGATGCATTGGTTACTGAGTTGAGGTGTTGGTTGGCGGAGTTAGGGTTGAGATCCCTTATAAACCCTAAACCGTTTAGCATGTAGCAGCTTGACTTATTGGGGCTTCAATTTGTTGATTCCCTCGGCTTCAGGACATTACCCAGCGATCTTCAAAAGGGGGTGAGCTCGTTTGCAAATGGGGGTCGGAACCCTTTGCCATAGTATGCACCTGGAAATCCTGTAGACCCTCCTTGCTCAGTTTATCCCCCCTAAACCCTAAACCCCAAACCCCTAAATCCCAAACCCCTAAACCCCTAAAGCCCTAAACCCTAAACCCTAAACCCCTAAAGCCCTAAACCCTAAAATCCTAAACCCCTAAACCCGCCTGGTTTCGGCTATGCTTGCACCCAGGCTTTGGCCCTAGGCCCACCTGTGACCCCAAACTCTACAAAATAGTCGGTTATGACCCCTAAATGAGAGGGTAGAACCCCTTAAAACGGTAGGTTTTTGGATTTCCAGGCAAACCCTAGGTCCCACGACGCCACGCCTGAAACCCTAGAGCCCAAGGCCCTGGGGAGACCGAGGTCCCCCAAGCCCCCAAGGTACATTCTGTTTGGTTTAGGGTTTCGGGTTTAGGGGTTAGGGTTTAGGGTTTAGCGTTTAGGGGTTAGGGTTTGGGGTTTAGGGGTTTAGGTACATAGGCTCTGATGTCTAATGGAGAACCCTTAACCCCCCAAACACTGTTCAACCATTCCCTTGCAGACGGAGGGGGTCAATCTTCCAGGCTGGGCTCTGCAAGAGCTTTTCAGTTTAGGGTTTTTGTTTGGGGGCTCCCGAAACCTAAACTTAAACCTTAAACCCTACCCACATTAGGGGTTCAGAGTTTAGGGGTTTGGGGGTTTAGGGGTTTAGGGTTTTTAAGGGTTTAGGGGTTTAGGGGTGGCTGGGACTGCAAGTCGCTACGGCCATGGCCTTGTAGCTGCCCTAGGGCCCTAGAGTCTATGCATCCTTGCACGGATTACCATGATTACTGTGAGTCGCATTATTGAATTAAGCTTGTTCTATATTATATTATTGCTACTGGTGCTTTGCTTGTTGTTATCATTGTTATTCTTGCTACTAGCTACCGCTACTACTATCATTATCATTAGTGTTCTGATTACTGTCTTGTTGTTGGTATTACCAATAGCAGTATTTCCTTGTTTATGGGTTATTATTACTATTGCTATCATCATTATTACTTCTAGTTTCAGTCTCATGTTGTCGCTATTCGTGTTGTTATGAGTGTGATTGATATGGTCTGATGACGATGGTTAATAGTATGATCATCGTTCTTATCATTGTCCTTATTGTTAGCATAATGTTGTTGATACTGGTGTTTGTCTTATTGTTATTGTTATGGTCATGATTGTTTGAATGTTGTTATTATGATTGTTGTTGTCGCTACTACTATTCCCATGATTACAGTATTCTCATTCTTATTCTTAATACTATGAGTCCTCATCCTCATCATGAGCATTGTTGTGATCGTTTGTGTTATCAGCTTGTTTGTTTGAGTTTTGTTATGGCTTCTCACTGCTGCTTATAGCAACATATCGTTTGTTTACCTTGTAAGTGGGGAGTAGAGGAGCTATCAGGCAGAGCCACCCATCAAGCGAACCATGGGCAGCGAAACCCGGAGGTCGCGACAGCAACGAACTCCGTGGCCAAACACTTGGAGCATAAGCTGGGCAAAGGCAGACCGTCAAGATTCAAAATTCCGGGCCCTAAACCCTAAACCCTAAGTTTCTGGATACAGGGTACGGGCGCTCTCCTAAGCAGGGTTGATAATATTTGGCCTGAAGAACTGGTAATACCATTCCTTATCGGGCTCCTTGTCACAATCATACTACAGCAGGCCCCCCAACAACTTGTTCAAATTTTCAAGGCGTCTCTGATTATAACACTCCTATAGATCGCTTGAAAGGAGCCCTATTGGAGCCCAATTCTGATCATTCAGGCCCCTTTCCTGGGTTTACCCTAAACCCTGAACCCCTGAACCCCTGAATTCCTAAACCCCTAATCCCTAAATCCCAGATTCAGGTGTTGCGATTTCGGTCTTCGGCCCAGGGCACTGCATGGACCGATCCCCGAAACCTTTCACAGCACTGCAATCCTTGACTCTGAGGCCTTAAATTGAACGCAGCTTTAGCAGTTTAGGATTCGGGGTTTAGGGTTTAGGGTTCGGGGTTTAGTTTCGGGCTCAGGGTTCGGGGTTTAGGCTTTAGGGTATCGAGGGTTTTTTGGGTGTAAGTGTCTTTGGGGTTGCTAGGGCAAGCCCCATGCGCTAAGCCGCATGTCCCAGAACCCTGCTGCGCTGAAGAGGGCCCATGACATCAGTAGCGGTGATGATTGGAACAATGGATTAAACCTTTCTCGCTTAGTCAGGATTACAGTGGGGATCTTAATATTAATGTTAGGTCCTTCTAAACCGTAAAACCCCTAAACCCTAAACCCTGAACCCTAAACCCCTAAACCCCTAAACCCTTGTCACAACCCTAAACCCTAAACCCTGAAAAAGCCCCAAACCCATAGTCCTAGACTAGACGTCTACATTGCTAGGGAATCTACGGGCTGGGGGTCTTTGGCTAAGGACCCTTCGACCCCGAGAGATTGGCGCAGTGGCTTGGCTCTTTTTTTGGGGGGTCTTTGGGCTTTGGGTTTTGGGTTTAGGGGTTGAGGGGTTTAGGGTTTAGGGTTTAGGGGTTTAGGGTTTCAGGGTTTAGGGTTTAGAGCCTCCCGTCTCTCCCAGCGATTCACTTTGCCAGAAGTCGCGGTGTCGTGTGCAAGGGGTAGCTAGAGGGCCCTACCCTAGCCTTTCTTTTTTGGGCAACTATCTTTCTACATATACATATATATATAGCAGATTTTTCTCCAAGTGCCTCTTCGAACCTAGAGCTGACAAGGCTTCTGCTACGTTGGGATTCATGCGAGCTTCAGGCCCTACACCCTGAAGCCCTAATCCCAAGTAGAAGCACGGAAATAATGCAGCGTATTATAAGCGACTTTGTACCCCTATAATTCGGTTTAGGGTTTAGGGTATCAAACATACCATCAATAATTAGAATAGGGTTTTGGGGTATAGTATATTAGAAT
>CAJNJA010013378.1:0-12685 GCA_905231915.1 Symbiodinium necroappetens | reverse complement strand
TAAGGGGTCCTACAAGGGGGTATAAGGGGTAGCAATAAATGGGGTTATAAGAGTGGTAGCTATACTTAGGGGACTTACAACCCTATTTATAACTACCCATGAACCTCCAAGTAGGGGCCTTAAGAACTAGAATAGGGTTTTGGGCTCCTTTATCGTATAGTTATAATAAGGAACCCTAGAATAGGGCTTTGGGCTCCTTTCTAGCATAGTTATAATAAGGACCCCCCCCCAAAAAAAAAATAGTATTGGCAAATTTAAATATTCAGGCTCCTATATCAGGGCCCCTAATACACGGAAGTGGCCCCTTCAACGATTCTAGAAAGGGATTCAAGGTCCATTTTCCCAAATAGGGTCGAAAGGATAGATCTGTGCTATGTTCTTACGATAGAATGGGGGTTGGTGGTCTGTTGTACTGGAGTTCTGTAGGGATTAAGTATCAGGCAATACTATGACCAATTTTTCGCCGACTGTGCTAGCCTTCTTTGAGCTTCTAAAGCCTATCTGTAGACTGTGGGCAAATGCATAGAATCTACGTCTGTGCACTGTATGCAGGCATACATACACATGTACATACATACATACATACATACATACATACATACATACATACATACATACACATACATTTCACTTACATACACACACATACACACATACACACATACACACATACATACATACATACATACATACATACATAAATACATACATACATACATACATACATACATACCTACATACACACAGACATACGAGCATGCACTAACTTCATCTACATTAGCGACCCTTACATTACATAGCTACATTACATTGCATTACATTACATTACATTACATTACGTTACATTACATTGTATTACATTACATTACATTACATTTCATGTGTAGAGTGTACACACACAAACACCTATATATATATATATATGCAAAAAATATATATTTATACATGTATGTGTAATATGTATGTACACATATACCTATATATATATACACATATGAGTACACTTGTTCATAGACGTGTACGTCTGCTATGAGTTATATAAACCGGTGTATATACATACATATCTATTTATGTATGTGCGCATGTATATTTACATGTGCGTGTCCTTACATATACTTGTGTATGCGCACAGACAGAAAAAGAGAGAGAGAGAGAGAGAGAGAGAGCGAGCAAGCGAGCGAACAACAGGTACATACAGTCTTTTGCATACGTGTTTCGCCATGTAGGTGAAGACCATGCATATGTACATGTTTTGCAGCTGGATAGATTCCTATACTTCTGCTGGGATGGAGTTTCATTTGGATCTGGCCTGAGGTAACTTAGTATCGTCCCGGTTTGCGCATGCGTTTGAAAGTGGTCCTCCTCAGAACAATCTCCAAGACAAAATAGTTCGTGCTTATGTTTCAGGTGGCCTTATGACTAACTGTTGCTAGTATGTTCTATAAGCTCTTACGTTTGTTTTACCTTGTTTCCAGCGTTCAGCATCCCACAGCCCTGCAGCCACCAGAACTATCAAATCCGAAACCTCGAAGCCCCAAGCCCCAAACCCTAAATTCTACACCCCAAACCCCGAAACCCGAAAACTCCGCACCCTAAACCCTAAAATCCTACACTTCTCAAGGCCCTATACCTCAGAGCCCTCAACGCTGAGCCCCCACCTCGGCGCCAGGGGTGTCCGGCACATCCGCTGCCTCCCAGACACAGCTCAAACCCCCTGCGAAAGCCAAGGGGTTTAGGGGGTTTAGGGGTTTAGGGTTTTGGGATTGCTTGGAGGTTCATGCGCAGTTATACATGGGGTTATACGTAGAGTAATTATACTTACAAGCCATATTTGGGGACTTATAACCCCACTTATAACTACCCATGAGCCTCCAAATACACAGCTCAAACCCTGCAAAAGCCCAACAACAATAACTGGGCTGTACCAGGACCCTCCTTGTACCCTCAAATCGGAGTATACAGTATGGTCCCAAAATAAGGGTATGTAGGGTCTAATGCAGTGTAAATGGAGGGTCTAGGTAGTTCTGGAGCCATAAAAATTTCTAAAACCGTACTGAATGATGAATGGATACCTCCAGAATACTACAGTAACCACAAGCGACATTTCAAACGCCACCTAGTTAATGTGTCAGCAGCAATCGTCGCCTGTAAAGGTTTTATGATACTGCTGTAGTATAGAAACCACAGAGCAGGACATGTTCCAATCGTTCAGGCCCAAATGTCAGTGCAAGTGCCTACTGCGGCTTTCTCAGCCTTTCCTCAGAGGTTTAGGGTCTAGAACTAGGCGATGCGGGGCTATCAACTCAAAGAAAGCAGCTGTCTCTCATCTCACTGCCTCACGATTGGGCTTTTGATTCGTAATCCCCGCCTTCCTGTATAAGTAAGGATAATAAGGAATGTGTTTAGAGCAGAATTACCCTAAACCTCCAGCAGAGTCCGGAAAGAACAACGACAAAACGACGCACAAGCTGCAGTTTCGGGATCAGGGTTTAGGTAAACTCTGTTCGTCAATCGCAACAAAAAGAAAGCCCTGTTCAGAATGCCACTTCCCGCATCTTCCACGCTCAAGCACCCGCCAGGGGTTTAGGATTTAGAGTTGCAGAAGAACCCTCAAAACCCTGCTGCAAACCATATGGAACCCTCCCTCTCTCTCTCTCTCTCTCTCTCTCTGTCTCTGTCTCTATATACATATATATGTACAGACATACACACACACACACATATATATATATATGTATATAGAGAGGTAGACAGATAGATAGACCCATCGATCGATAGATCGGCAGATAGATCGGTATAGCTAGGTATAGATATAGATATAGATATAGATATAGATATAGGTATAGATATAGACATAGGTATAGGTATAGGTATTGACACAGATATACATACATATATGCCTTTCAATACTGATACAGATACAGATATACAGACATACCCACCTACCTACATACATAATGTCATACATGCAGCTTTCGTCAACCCTTTCAAAGACAGGACTTCGAAGCTCTCCTGTGCAACTCCCCTTTCGAACCTTGCCTCGGAGGCTAGGATCCGTGAGGCAGGGATCTGGAGCACGGGGTAATTCTTCCAGGACCCTCAGACAACGCTGCTTCAGGGTTAAGAGTTAAGGATTTCGGGTTTTTGGCTTTAGGGGCTCCTCGTGTTGAATTTTTGAAGGCCCGAGTACTTAGAACAGGGCTCTTGGGGTATAGTCTATAGCATAGATATATTAAGGAGCCCAAAGTAAGACGGCGCTTGTTTTAAGGGCTTCGAGGCTCAGGGGCTTTGACAGTCTAGGTAATTACCGTATACTCATACTACCATACCGTAATTTGGGGGAATGTAGGGAGGGTCCTTAATAATTAGAATAGAGGGCCCCAGCAAGGAATGCTACATTCGGGGTATATTAGGACAGGACTTAACAAGAACCTACCAAAGCAGTAGGTTGGTGTAGCTTGAAGTGAGGTTTAGCGTTTCCGGGCTGATGTGCTTTTCCACAAACAGTTTAATGGTCTTTGGGTAGGTTAGCGTATGTCGAAGGGTTATTTTCGTTTAAGGACTCAGGCTTTGCATTCCGCTGGTTCAGGCTACAAGGCTTAAAAGCTTCGGGCTTGGGGTCTCTCTTGGCGTCCACTGGTTCCCGAAATAAGACTATAGGAAACCTTCGAGGATCAAGTGAGCCGTGTAGTGCATACGGCTGATGTCGGCTTTTCTGTTTGGAGATTCAGGAGCCCGAAATCGCAGACCTTGTAAGTAGGTTATAGTAGCCGCAGGTAGGTTCCTCTTTAGCTAGCCAATATCCTAAGCCCTAAACCCCAACTCTAAACCCTAAACCCTAAATCCTAAACCCTAAACCCCAACTCGGAAACCCTAAACCCTAAACCCTAAATCCCAAACCCTAAATCTCAACTCTAAACCCTAAACCCTAAATCCTAAATCATAAACCCTAAACCTTAAACCCCAAACCCTAAACCCCAACTCTAAACCCTAAACCTCCCTTCACAGATCGACTGGGAATCCAGGCCTTGCGCCAGCTGCGTGTGCTGCGTCTGCCGAATGGAGCTTCCCACCTGGGGCAGCTCTCGGAACTGCATCGGGTTTAAGTCGGTTTAAGGTTTAGGGGTTTAGGGTTTAAGGTTTAGGGTTTAGGGTTTAAGGTTTAGGGTTTTAGGACCCTTTTTTTTTGTTTGGGGGGGGGGTGTGGCCCTTCTTGCATGAACTTCCCACCGAGTTCAGAGAGTCGGCTCCCTTCGGAAGGGTTTTTGGGAAAATCGAAAACGGTTTCTCTAAGGGGCTCCTTTTTTGTGCTTCTGGAAGGGTATCTATACTAACTGGGACGGTTTTAGGGCCTTCAGGTTTAGGGAATTTCAAAAGGGCTTCTCGATCGCTGTAAGTATCTCAACAACCCCTCGCAAACCCCGTGCTGTAGATGAGCCTACACATGCCATTATAGCTCTTGTCAAGGGCTTTGGGGCATCTAGTCCCCTTAGTCTTGTATACTTCGGCAAGACCACAAGGAAATACACACTCATTCCTTCACCGCGATACCAGGCTAAAGGACCCTTCAACACCCTGTACAACCGTTATAAGTTAGACACTATTAAAACAGAAAGGCCATGAACCTCGCAAGCTTGCACAAATCTGAAAAACCGTGTGGAAACGAAAAACCATCTAGTATATCTTAAGTATAACCCACATGCTCCTTTTCAAGAGAAGCCCTCAACCCAAAACCTCCGTCCCGAACCCTTGGAAGGACACCCTCCAAAACCAGGGCCCACCTTGGGATTCTGCCCCACTGCCAGGAACTTCTCCCCGGTCAGCATGATCGAAGCAGGCCCATGTGGATTCCTGAGGGTTTAGCAGGCGGTTGTTCATCCGGGATCTACATAAGGGCTTAGGGGCATTGGGTTTTGGGGTTCAGCGGTTTTGGGTTTTGGGGGTTTAGGGGTTTTGGGGTTTATTGGGGTCTAGGTCTGCATGAGGTCCACGAGGTGCATGGTTTGCATACTCGTGGGCTGCAAAGAGCCTGGGCTGGTGTTGGACCTTCTGTCGCCGGCACCCATGCCTTCAAAACGCTGCACTTACCCTTATCGGATCCTTAGGGAGCTTTAGGGAACCTAAGGGAGCCCTAGGGAGAATTGGGGATTATTGGGTTACATACACCTCTTGGAACCCCTCCCTTAAGGATCCCATACTACCCCCGTAACCCACAAGACAGAGCCCAGGGATGAAAGCTAAGCAGCTAACACACCAATCAAATCCTTCTAGAACCCTTTGCCCTAAACCCTAAACCCTCAACCCTCAACCCTAAACCGTCAACCCTACACCCTAAACAAAACCTTTAGGAACCCACAAGCCTCAACGCGAGGCCCGGAAAGCTCAAAAAAAACAGGAAAACTTCACCAAACCGTTACGACACATCATCGCTGCGCCGGGGCTCAGCTGCCATGCCTCCTGAGGTTTAGGGTTTAGGGCTTTTAGGGTTTAGGGTTTAGGGTTTAGGGGGGCTGAAGCATGACGTAACAAGGGCTATAAGGGAGCTAAATTTTATGACCCTGTACTATTTGGGGTTCCTGAATATAATTATAGTATGATGGGCCGGCCCCAAAACCCTATTCTAATTATTGAGGCCCTGCATTAGGTAGTTATTAGGTTCTCAGTAGAGTTATATGCAGGGCAACCTTACCACAGCCATACCCCACTTGCTGCATGTACAACCGCCATTTATCGCGATCACAAGCCGCCTGATCCTTTCAGTAGGTCAGGCATTTTGCTGCAGGGTTCGGACATGTTGGCTAGAGACTTAGAGCTGTTCTGAGTTCGGGCTTAGCCATACTATGACGTCAAGCTTCAACGCTTACTGCGTGAATGGAAGCAGCTTGCTTCGTCCGCTAATCAGTTAGTTATACTTTTTGGCCCGTGGCCAAACCAGTTCAAGACACTTTCCCCCCCCCCCCAAGCTGCACCTGTTTGGGGCTGTGCTTGTTCACAGCTTGTGGGCATCTTCTGGATCCCATCCGCTCGGGGTACCGTGTCGGGTTGGCCTTTCCTTCATGGGGCCTTAATAATTAGAATAGGGTTTTGGGGTTATATTATACTATATTTATAAATAGGATCCCCCCCAAAAAAAAAAGAAGTTTAGGTATTTATAAAGGCCCCCCATACAAGGCAAACACTGCAACTGAAGGGTTTAGTTCAGGGCTCGAGGGCTTAGAGTTTGAGCTTTGGGGGGTTGAGACGGGTCGAATTTTCATAAAGCGACTACACGTTAGGTGCAGCATCCGGGCTACTTACGCAAAAAGGGAATCGACAGCTCGGCTTGGATTATGGCCGTAGTGGAGCATCAGGGGAACACAACTCGAGCTTTTGCAAGTTCTGCTTGAGATTCCCCCTTCGCAAACAAGGGCTGTTGCACCCGGTGGGTATGTGCACCCTCGACCTATTTTGGTGATCATAAGGGTAGTAGCACAGCAGCAACAGCAGCAGGGAGTAGCAGCAGCAGCGGTAGTATACATATCGCTGAATGAAATCACTGTGGTAAGATATGATCGCAGGAAGGGTCACCTTGCCCGACCCTGTTCTAGCTGCGGCCGCCTCGGTCTTAATGCGTTTAGGACCCAAGACGTGTCAGGTCTAGGGCCTCTGCTTTAGTCAAATTTTAGGCGATTAAAGCGGAGTCTGGGAGCTACTGGAGTGGGTCGCTTGTGTCTTCTTCTGGCAGTCCTAAAGCCGCACCTTTCTTCGCAGCTCCTGAGACCTTTAGGGTCTCCTAGCCCCAAAAGGTTGAGCCTTCTAAGGTATGGTAGGATTCTATGAGCCCCAAAGGTTAAAGGTTACAAGCTCAAGCCCTAAGTCGGGTTTAGAGTGCCGGGCGCAAGCTCCTGAATGATCTTCTCAATGTCCGTGATGTACCAGTTTTCGATGTTCGCCTTTCTGCAGGTTTCACGCTTTGGGGTCTAGGCCCTGAACCCTAAACCCTACACCCCCAAACCCTAAAGCCCTAAGCCCTAAACCCTAAACCTTAAGCCCTAAACCATAAGCCCCCAAACCCTATAAGGTGTTTGCGGTTTAGGGCTTCGACCTCTGATGTCGACAAGGTGCGGGAGAGATCCAGGACCCAACTCACTCTTCGAAACTCCCTCGAAACTCCCGCAGGAACAGACACTTGAAGTCATGAACTCCTTTGCAAGTACATGTATGCATAGTGCGTATGTAAATACTTCAGATCTATACTATGCACATTTTCATGGTGTGTGTATGTGTGTATATATATATGTATAGAACACATAAGGCCAACCGTGAACGCCAAATTTACAAAGGAGAAATCAGCCATGATGGTCTGCGCGTCTGACGACCCGTCCTAAAGTGGAGACGTCTCATGCAAAAGCCTAGACTTGGGGTGCGCTATTGATGGGTTTGGGGTTGCAGAGGCTTAGGGAGACAACACCCCGCTAAACCCTAAACCCGAAACCCCAAACCCTAAACCAAAACACTATACCCTAAACCCTAGCCCCTAAACCCTAAACCCAAACCCTAAACCCAAACACTATAGCCCGAAGCCCCCAAACTAATGACACCCAAACCCTTAAGCCGAAGCCCCTGAATTTCCCGAATCTCGGCTTGGTCCTTTTTTCATTTGCAAGGTTCCCTGAGCAGTGAGGCCCCTCAGAAGATGCTGAATTTCCATACTAAACCCTAAAGCCTAAAGCCTAAACCTCAAACCCTTAGCCCTAAACCCTAAACCCTGAACCCTAAACCCTGGAGGAGCTCCACTAGGCCTGCGGATCACGGATCCACTGCAACTCCATGAGCAGGGTGTACCCGACGATCTGGCGGCTTCTACTTGGAGGTTCATGGGTAGGTATTAATGGGGTTATAAGTAGGGTAACTATACTTATAAGTGGAGATTCATGGGTAGTTCTGAGTGGGGTTATGAGTCCCCTAATATGGCATATAAGTGTAGTTACCCTATTTATCACCCCATTTAAACTTCCAAGTAGGAGTCGAAACCTACAGGATGTCCTTTTGAGGGAACCCTAAACCCTAAACCTTAATTCCTAAACCTGGGATTGGAACCTTGAAGCGTTCCTCCTAAGGGTTCCTTCAGGGGTTCGTCTTGCAAGTCGGGGTTCAGGGTTGAGGGAGCAGGGTGTACCCGACCATCTGGCGGGAAGACGCTGCAAGTGCATCTAGGCCTCTCTATAGGCTTTTTGATCTAAGTCCGAGGAGCTCTCAAACATCTCTAAAGGCTGAGATCCTAATTCCTTGGCTTAGGCTACACCCCAAACCCTTATCAAACCAAAAGCCCTTGTTAAACTCTAAACCAAAACCCGTATTTAACTGTAAACTCTAAAGCCTTAAGTCTTAAACCCACATTAAATCCTAAACCCGAAACAAACTCCAAAACCCTAAGCCCTTATTAAACTCTAACACCCTAAACCCTTATTCAACTTTAAAACCGTAAACCCTGTTCTTTTTAAACTCTAAAACCCTAAACCCTTATTAAACTCCAAAACCCTAAGCCCGAAGTCCTATCTACCCTAGACCCGAAGCAGGACTTGGGTTTCGGGCTTCAGGTTTCGCGGGGAAAGCCTTGGCCTTCAACCCGAAATGCGCTACACGTAGGGTTTTAGAGTTGAGGGTTTAGGGCTCCCAAATCCTGGAACCAAGCACTGTTAAGGGTTTAGGGGTTTAGGGTTTAGGGGTTTAGGGGTTGGTATAGGGAGTTGGGGCTTATTTAGGAATTTAGGGCTCTTATAAGGGTTTAGGGGTTTTTCGCGAACTCACAATCTCTCCTCCACGAGCCGTTCCCAAAACTAGAGCCCGGTGGACTCTGGGGGGATCATAAGCAGAAGGACTTAGGGTTTAGGGTTTAGGGGGTTCATAAACAGCCTCTTTCTAAAACTCCCAAAAACCCTAGCAAACTCACTATAAATCACATTTCTACTCTGTCGAACTCGAACCCTCAGCAACATCACAGACTCCATCTAGACTCATCACGAGGAACCCTGAAATTTCAGGGCTGCTTTGTGTCCGCAAACTCCATGGATAACGCGTACCCATAGGCCCATAAGTAGTTCCTTTTTGGGGATTCTAAATATAAACCACAAAAAGGAACTACTTAGGGGCCTCTGGGTATACCGAACCCCCTGCCTTCCGATCCGGGTTACATCGCTGGTCCGAGGCGAAGCCCCCGGCAGAGAGGGCCATGCCGTGGAGACCGGCGTAAGGGCCTCAGCTTTTTTGGGGCTTTCAGAGGCTTTGGGGGTTTAGGGTTCTAGGATTTGAGATCTACAGCCACGAAGGGGCAGGGTTTGGGGCTTTGGGGTTTGCAAGGCTTTGGAGGTTAAGAGTTCGGGGTTATATAAAGGGCGTAGAGGTAGGGGCCTGGGGGCTGGGTTTTATGTTGGCGGAGGGGTAGTGCTTTCAAGGGCTTAGTTTTGGCTCGGGGTCCTTTTAAAAGGAAACGATACGGGTTTAGGGATGTTGGGGAGTTTAAAGGCTGAGCTCCCCTCAGTAACAGTCAGTCTATAAGAAGAGTGCAATTAAGGACAGAACAAATTACATACTGTGCCATATTTATCCAAGTGTTCCTGAGTGGGCCCTTAACCCGAAAACCCTACTTGGAGGTTCATGGGTAGTTCTAAGTGGGGTTATAAGTCCCCTAATATGGCTTATAAGTATAGTTACCCTACTTATAACCCCATCTAGAACTACCCATGAACCTCAAAGCTAGAGGGCTTTACTCGTCGTGTCGACTCGCCGGCTGCTGTTTGTTGAGGGTCTTTAATACCCTGTAACAACTTACTCCCCCCAAAAAAGCCAGGGAAGTAAAAGGTTAAACTGTCAGTTTACTATTAAAATATAAGAGCCCCAAAAGTGTTAAAGCTTGGGTGTTTGGGGAACTAAGGACAAAGGGATCAGGAAGAATCGTTTCGGAGGGATTGGGGCTGGTAGTCTTAGGGGTTACGGTTCGGGGCCAGGGTGCATACGGCTTCAATACGCGATTGATGACAGAAATCCTGCATTGCCCATAATGAGGAAAAAACCGTAATCCCCATAGTTTAGGGTCCTTAAGGTAATGCAGGATTTATATCATCGTATGAAACGCAATCACCACTCAGAACAATGTAACTCTGAACCAAACGACCTGATTCCAATGTTGCAGCCATGATGCATTCGTTGGCCCGCACATGAGAGCCTTCCTTGACCCCCGCAGGCCTGACCTGGACGTTTAGGAATCGAGGGGTAACGGCGCAGGGTGTATAGATTTGAGGTCGAAGGATCTTCAAGTGAGGCATGAGACCTTAATCAACACTCTGCAAACATACAGACCAGCTTCAGGCATGTATGTAGGATGTACGTAGTATGTACATGCATCTGTATGCATTGCACATCATTTGCAGCGAAACCCTAAACACGCAGTCTGGCACGGTCGGCTAGGATCAGATGAAGGTCCTGCTTGTTGCAGGGCGTCATCCAGCTGCTTGCTGCTTGCGCTGCTCTCTTATTTGCTCCGCCACCCCTGCCTCCTTGGCCTGCCTGGCTGTCTCTGCTTCCTGAGCCCGCAGGCGTGTGACCACTGGCCACATGTACACAAGGTGATTGGCCTTCACGACGCCATCCAGGAGACCAGCTGAAAATGCATCTACCCCCGCATACTTCTCCCGCTCAGACAACTGCAGCCCGGCTGCAGGCTGCTCGTAAGGCACCCAGTGTGCGGGTTGATCGGCCCCCTTGTTGAGCTTGCAGGCTTAAGATCTGGCATTTGGAAGCTTCACCCTCATCAAAATGAGCATCAACAAGATCATCATCATTATTATTGTCACCATCATCATCATCATCATCATCATCAGCCTGCGCTGCTGCGGCTCTGACCTGAATCCGAACTCCCTCGGCGAAACAACCCTGAAACCGGCAACCCCTTCGCCCCAACCTGGGTTTAGGGTTTGGGTTTAGGGTCCGAAATCCTGCTGACTTCCCCAAGAAACCAGGGAAATAGAAGGTTAAACTTTCAGATTACAATGAATTTTAAGAACCCAAAAGTTTAGAGGTTGGGCATTACGGAACTAAGCCTAAAAACCACGAATAAAAGGCAATCAACACGACAAAGCCATGCCCGGCAGAGCCCTCTTTGGCCTGTGACCCTCAAGAGCACACAAAAAAGAAGAAGCCTCTTTAGGTTTTTGGGTTTAGGGCAGATCCCGAAACTCCTGACCCCGACCCTATCTGTTTGGCCTGGAAGTGTCCGGTGGAGGCACTGCCCCACAGCGGCTGCTGCCGCTTCCAAGTCAGCGGGAAGTATCCTGGGGCCGACTGTTGGGTTCTCGTTGTGAGGAGTTTGATTTAAGCTAGACTCATGCCGAAAACCTATCATCTTTTTAACCTTCATATTAGCAACAACCTACACCGAGGGCTAAGACTTTGGCTGATTTGGATGTTGGTTTGCCGATTGCCTGCAGCGACTTTCTCGAAGAACCACAGATACGAAAAACCTGTACAAAGCAACCGTTAAACAATTAGAATGTTGGGGCTACTAGAGGCTGTTTGTATGCTCCAAAGTTGCAGGAGCACGCGTCTACATGGCTTCTCAGGCATGAGCAAGGATTAGGATCGAATCCCGAATATAGTGGCCTCAACATTTAGAATAAGGTTTTGGGGTACATTATACTGTACGTATAATAAGGAAACCCCCCAAGAATAGTATAGGTACCTCTTTAGGCCCTTACATTGAAGCGCGATACTTAAAAGAAAAGGAATGCTCCCACGAATAGTATAGGTAATTAGGACCCCCGACCATGATCCCTGAAGCTCGCATTTAAGCCTTTTTTTAAGGGGGGTTTAGGGTTTAGGGCTCTTTGATAATCAGGGCTTTGAGTTTAGGGTTTAGGGTTTTTGATGGGGTTTAGAATCTAGGGTTTACGTTTTTTTGATAGGGTTTGGGGTTTGCAGAGTTTTAGGGCTTAGCCTAAACCCTGCACTCCTGAACCCTACGCGCCGAGTGCTAAACCCCCCCGAAGGCCTCAGACGCTTTAATTCAGGAATATGCCTTAAATTACAGGGGTATTCATACTATGAGTTAGGGGTAGATTCCTGAATTAAGGGGTATTGGGTTCTCTGGGTTCATCCAAGCCCTGAAGCAAGAAGTTTCCGGTGCCAAGAAGCCTAACCCTTCAACCCAAACCACCTTCAGGAACCCTTTCAGGCACCCTGCAACCCTAAACCCCTAAACCCCTAAACCCCCAAAACCCCTAAACCCCTGAGCCCTACTTGGAGGTTCATGGGTAGTTATAAATGGGGTTATAAGGGGGGTACCTATACTTATAAGCCATATTAGGGGACTTATAACCCCATTTATCACTACCCATGGCCCATGAACCTCCAAGTAAGCCCCTAAGCCCCTAAACCCCAAACCCCTAAACCCCCCAAACCACCAAAAAAACCCTAAACCCCTAAACCCTCAAGCCCATGAAGGAGCCCTGAAATGGAAGGATCCGGAAATGCCAAGGAAGCTGCTCGCCAAGGTCATCCTCTCCATGGCGGACCGCTTCACCACCCTGGGGAGCTAGCGATCTGGCTGTTTGAGATTGGGATTGCGGTTTAATGTAAGGGCCCAAATGATTACCAATGCTATTTTGGGGGTTCCTCATTTTGATTAGTTAGGGTTTGGGGGTTTAGGGTT
>CAJNJA010013377.1:0-12686 GCA_905231915.1 Symbiodinium necroappetens | reverse complement strand
AAACCCTAATACCCTAATACCCTATAAACCCTATAAACCCTATAAACCCTATAAACCCTAAACCCTAAACCCCAGGGCTTCGGGCCTGAGCGCGTTGGGGTTTCGACTTCGGGCGCAGACCGCCGAACTATGCGCCGTCATGACGCCATGTCCAGAGAGACCGAAAGGGTTTTTAATTAAGGGATATACCTAGGGTTTAGGGTTTAGGNNTTTAGGGGTTAGGGGTTTAGTGTTTAGGGTTTGGGGTTTAGGGTTTAGGGTTTGGGGTTTGGGGTTTAGGCTTTAGGGTTTAGGATCCCTTAATTAAGGAATATACCTTAAATCATAATATTAAGGCCCCTATACTTTAAGGTACATTCCTTGTGTAAGGGGTTTTGGGCTCTCTGGGTGTGTCTGCTAATGCAGCATTTGAGGCCTGTTTGAATGCAGACTGAACATGAGGCACACGAGACCGCTCAACGGGTACTGAATATCAGCAAGACACCGCGTTGAAGGGCAATCTTACACCCTAATTGCAAGCCCCTGATCCCGCCCAAATCCTAAACAGCCATAAGCCCGAAAGACCGAAAACTTAAGCCTAAACCCTGCCCACAGGCTCCATCGTAGTTCCTTTTGCGATCACCTTACAGGATCCTAAAATATAAGCCCACAAAAAGGAACTGCAATGGAGCCTGAGGATAAACCCTCTTCCCGTCAAAGCCACAGCTTGGACGACCCATCCAATTGTCGTATGGAGCCTGAGAGGAGAACCCCCTGCTTCCCCTTAGGGTTTAGGGTTTAGGGGTTTAGGGTTTAGGGTTTAGGGTTTAGAGGAGACCCCTTCCCCGAAGGGCCCACTTGCTTTGACTTAGTCGCTGAGTTCATAAGCACAAGAAAAGGTGCACACTTTCAGTTCCATAACGGGATCATAGTATCCCCAAAAAGTTTTTTAAAGTGTACTGCTTCAGCTACTAAGTACTGGCTTGAAGGATATTTGAGTTTAGGGATTATAGGGTTCAGGATCCACTGTTGACTATAAGCCCTAAGCCCTAAACCCAAAAACAACAAACTGCTAGACCCCTAAAGCCCTAAACCCTAAGGGTTACGACAAGACAAGAGTTAAACGACAAACATTCGAAGGGCTGCCTTGAAGGGATTCTCATTCTATGGCGGGTTCTATCAGCTCTGTATAAGAGTTCTTTAACCCCAATGGTCCAAGTACCTAATCATCATATACTCTCCTGTAAATAGTAACATACATAACTACTATCCGAAACCTCAGTACCTAATCATTGGGCCCTTCGGACCCTTAGGGTAATCTATATCTATATAAGTGTCGTATGCACGTGCTGTACAGGCTCTGTACTGCAGTTCTGTAGCGGTGCGGTTTTCGGTGTGGTCTGTTTAGGGCTTGAGGCCTTTTTCCTAAAGCGTCCATGTCTCAAGCTCACATCTAAATCTCGACTCCAAGAACACATGCCGACCTTTGGGCTTCATAGACTTTATTCGGTCTTTATTACGGGGTTGCTGGCAGTTTGCAAGGGTTTTCTAGGGCTGGAGGACAGCACCTATCAATACATGTCCGTCTACGGAAGGGCATCTTGTCTACTAAGACCCCCTGGTTCTGAGTAAGGAATGGGAGAATGGACCTTAAGGTCCCCTATAGCAGTCCCCAAAAACCCATTCCTCCAATTCCCTACTAAGAACCAGTCAGAGACCCTGAATCTGGCTTTTTGAACGCATTTCGGGAGTTTGGGAGGCCCTTGCTGAACAGTTTTAGGGACTTTCGGAGCTACTTCAGGGGTTCCAAGACTTACTGTTCAGGGTGTTTCGGTTCGGTTCAGCTTTCAGGGGGAGGGTCTTCGGAATCCAACCAGGATGCAGTTAGACTTGAAGGGGGGGTTTAGGGTTTGGGGTTTAGGGTTTTAGGGTTTAGGGTTTAGGGACCACTTGTGTGTGTTGGGGGTGGACCTCAGAGCCCAAATCCAGTACTAGTACTCTTCGCAGACTCATCAGGGTGTCATCGGGTATGAGTGCTCGCCACAGTAGCAATCATTGAAAGCAGCGATTCTCCGCGGCACCAGGCGCTCAACAGAACGACCATCCTTCGGGCATAACCCTTAAAGGACTCATATAAACCCTCATGGTACCCTTATAGTACCCTTATGGAACCCCTAACGGACTCATATAAACCCTCATGCTACCCCTGTAGTACCCTTATGGAACCCTAAACAGTGCGCCTTAAGCCCTGAAACCATAAACCCCTTAACTTGTAACCCTAAAATCGTGAACTTCTAAACACTACAACTTGAAACATCAAACGATCATCAACCTAGCATTAAAGACTCAACCCTACACAATAAGCCCTTAACCCTGACACCCTATACCCTAAAGCTCAATCCCGTCAGCATCCGTCAGTCCTACAACGCTGCAGCCCACAGACTTTTTTTACGTAAGCTGTTGGGTTCTGTCTGAGGAACTTAACGTCTGATAGCATCGTGAGGAAGGCTTGCTACGGTTGATGATATAAATCCTGCATTGCCCACAATAAGGAATAGACCATAATTCCCATAGTCTAGGCCAGGCTCCTTAGGTAATGCAGGATTTATATCATCAACAGTAGTTGCCATATGCCCTCACAATTTTGCAGAAGCCCGAAGACCCTGAATCTGAAGATCCAGCTCCTCTGCTGTAGTTCTATGCAGATTAGGGCTTTGGGGTTTGGGTGTTTAGGGGTTCTGGGCTTTGGGCTTGAGGGGTTTAGGGTTTAGGGGTTTAGGGTTTAGGGTTCAGGGGGTTTAGAGTTTAGGGCTACACCCTCCACACCCTAGACCCCCTGAGAGATCCCCAGCATTTAGCTCTATTTTCCGTGAAATCTTCAACCCGATAGGGTTTAGGGCTTAAAAAGTTTTAAGGGTTTATATAGGACAGATTTTATAGGGTTTGGGGTTTAGGGTGTAGGGTTTATATAGGATTTAGGGTTTAGGGTTCAAGCCTTCCCCAAATGGCGACTTGGCTGCCCATAGCCCTATGCTTGATTGTCGGAAACCGCAAGCTCCTCACCCCCCCCCCCCGGCAACAAATAAGAACTCACCATTAATGGATCCGTCTATAGCAAGAGCCGGAATGGACAACACCCTAAACCCTAAACCCCAAACCCTAAAGTGCTATCAAGCCACACCTCAAAGAAACCTGAGATCCCAGTGCATGCCTCGGAGAAAGCCAAAAAACGAAGCAAAACCTCGAAACCCTACAGTTGCACCTTCATTTACGTAGGTGACTTCGCAATAAGTCTTCTACACAAAAGCCCGAAACCAACTCCAAAACCGACATCTACCGGAACTCAGAAAGCCTACGCCCTAATGCCTAATAGCCAAGACCCTAAACAAAACTCGACACCGGATGCTTAGGGCCTGAGTACCCCAGCCCAAAACGGTTAACCTTTCCATTATGGTAGGATTATATAAGCCCAAAAAGGTTAAACCTACTCAGCTACTAAGAGTCTACCCTCTCTCAGACCCTAAATACCCTTAATTTGGGACCATAATATATTCCTATTTGAGGGTACTTGGAGGGTCCTGGTTTTGTGGGGTCGAAACCGGATGCCTTGGTGTAGACAATGTCACAATGGAGACTTTGTGGTTTAATTTTAGAATCCTATAGACGTAATCCCCAAAAAGGAACTACTAAGGAGCCTATGGGTAGCTTTGTGCCTTGGTGTAGACAATGTCACAATAGAGACCCATCTCGGGCTCGACCTGGACATTGCCACCCTGTCCTTGGCTTCTGGGGGTCGGTTTAGGGTCTATGGTTTAGGGTTTACGGTTCTTACCTGTACTATTTTGGAGGTTGCTTATAATGATTGTAGTATAATATCTCACAGCCAACAGCCACAACCCCCTGACCCATGCTCCAAAACCCAGGCCCGATCCCCCCTGACTGAGAAGACCTGAGACTCTACCCATACGCCCCTACGTAGTTCCTTTGTATGGCTTCTATTTAGAATCCTGTAAAGCAATCTCAAAAAGGAACTACTTAGGGGCCTATGGTGAAAGCCAAAAAGGGTTAACTTTAGGACTCTATAGCCCTAAACCCCTAAGGTTAAAGGCTACCCATGCAGCCCCCCTAAACCCTAAACCCCTAAAATAACCCTTCAGTAGTCGAGGTCCCAAAATCTGCAGCCAGGAAGCTGGGGAAGTCAATCACAGCATTCGTGACTGGGAAGTTTTCTAGCCGCTGCAAGATCTCCTCGGCGAAATGTGCGGTTCCTTTAAGGGATCAGTTAGGGTTGGTTCAGACACATTCATCCGCCCTTACGCGCCTGCATGGGCTCCATACAGATAGATATATATATATATATACACATGTATGTATATGTATATATATATATTTATTTATGTAAAGAGAAAGAGAGAGCGAGAGAGACGAAGGACTAAAGAATCGACCTTTATTCCGAACAGGTCCCAGTCTCGTCTTCAGTTGCATCCACTGTGTGGGGATGCGGCGCCTTGGAGATTAGGGTGTACCCATAGGCTCCATTGCAGCTCCTTTTTGGGTTAGGGTTTAGGGTTTAGGGGGGATTACCTTATAGGCTCCTAAAAATAAACCCCCAAAAGGGAACTACAATGGAGCCTGTGCGTAGAGCTTCCGGTCCCTACGTGAGCAGACGAACTTGGGCCACCCCGGCATGGTTGCGAGGCTCTAGGGCTCTAAGGAAACTACAGGTGGGGAGTTTAGGGTATAGGGTTTTAGGATTTTAGGGTTTAGGGTTTTAGGGTTTTAGGGTTTAGGGTTTTAGGGTTTAGGGTTAGGGTTTAGGGTTTAGGGTTTAGGGTATATAGGGCTTCTATAAGGCCTTTATAAGGTATATAGGCCTTCTATAAAGCTCCTATAACGGTAACTACCCACCTGAAAACGTCCTAGATCTAAGGCTCTAAGGTAGCTTGTTGTGTCCGTGCCTAATCGCAGCAAGCATATTCCGGAACAGCGATGTCGCCTCTGGGAGGTGCATTTACGGCAGAAAAACAACAAAGACATAGAAGAAGAGCTAACTAACAATGTCATCGGAAATATCAAACCTTGGGAAATTCCCATCAGACGTGGAGACTTATGACCAACCATGTACATGAACAGGAATCCAGAACCCCAAAAGCCTGACTCGACTGCAGGTGAAGGCACGTAAAAAGTGAAGACGGCGGCCGGCATTTCCTGGGTTCTGAGCTAACCATAATTAAGATACTCGGACCGGTGCGAAGGGTCTTGGCAGTATCTTGTAACGGTTCAGTGATGAAGGGCTTTATAGGGGCTTATAGGCTCAACCAACTGCCGAAATGAACTCATAAGCTGTTGCTTGTGCAAGGAATCAACCTCCAAACGCGGCTTTCGACAAATCTACTCTTGCCTAACATTTTTCGGGTTGTTCTCTGAATTAGGGTCCCTTTTTTGGGTCTCCAATATAGTATCCCACCCGTATAAAAAGGACCCCCGAAAAGGGACCCTATTTTCTACCCTTTTTGCAAGAGAGCACTCGCTTTCAGAATCTCCTAAGGCTCCACCTTTACTAGGGTCCCCTTTAAGGGTACTGTAGGGGTTCAGGGGTTCAGGGGTTTAGGGTTTTGTGTTTTAGACAACGACGCTGGGACTCGGAACCCTATAAGCCCTATAAACCCTATACCTATAAACCCTACAAGCCCTATAAACCCTATAAGCCCCTATACCTATAAGCCCTATAAGCCCTATATACCCTATAAGCCCCTATACCTATAAGCCCTATAAGGCCTATAAAGCCTATAACGGAGCACGAGTTTCAGAAAACAACACTAAACCCCTAAACCCTAAACCCCTAAACCCCTAAACCCTAAACCCTAAACCAATGGGGACTCTGGAGCCCAGTTGCTGTCGGCGCCTGATCTGGGTCCGCTTCGCCCGCTTGCGCCATGTGGCCTCCGCGGTCCGTGCTTTTTAGGGGTTTAGGGTTTAGGGTTTAGGCTTCAGGGGTTTAGGGTTTAGGGTTTTTGGGAAGGTTTTTCACGGTTTTTTGGGGCTGGGGTTTAGGGTTTGGGGTTTAGGGGGGTCTGTCTAAGACTTCCTTTTGTGCGGGATCCATACGGATTCTGCAGCTTAGAAGGTTGGAGCTTCTTGGCAAAGGGGATTCGAAAATCGAGGCTGGGGGTATCTTGTGATATCTTGGCTTCAGCTTCAGGCTGGTGTTTGGGAAACGCATGGAGACTTCGGAGAGCCCTGGGATGAGCGTCGATAGGTTTCCGGATTTGCAGGGTTCCATTGACAATCGTAATTTTCTGGACACGAGGGGAGTACCTAAACTTTAAACCACCCAAAGTAGGTAAAACAAGAGCCCAAGACCCATAAAAGGCTATTATTCTACATGCTTTGGAGGTCCAGGTAGGACCTAGCATCTTCCAGAGACACAACTGCAAGATCACTTACGGCAGGGCCTCAGATGGTGAAACCATGGATCCTCCCGGCCATTCTAAGACTTCATATTCTCTCTCTCTCTATATATATATGTATATATATATGTATATATATATACATATATTGTATATCATATACACATTGATATAGTATGTGTATGTATATACAAATATAGATGATATATATATATATGTATAGTACACCAGAAACTTCCCTCTGCCCCAAAGCTGCTAGCTACTCCGCCAGGAATCCTGCAACGTTCCCGGCCACACCCAGCCCAAAGGTGCGATGCCAGTGCCTTGATTGGGCAGATTGTCGGAGGATTCAGTTTAGGGTTCAGAGCCCACCCTACACCACCTACCGTTTTAGGGTTCCTTATTATGATTTCTGTATGTAGTTCCTTAAAATTACAAGTAAATCCTAAACCCAGCTAACCTGCAAGAATCTGGAGTGTGCAGGGAATCTCTTACAGGTAACCCCTCAAGCCCGAATTCAAACCCTTCAGGGGGCATGTGAAAACTCCTCAAACCCTCTCTTCAGGAATCCTTTAAAGGATCCATCTAGTCTACTTATTCTGACCCCGTAGGCTCCGACATAAGGGTAGTTCTCTAAATCAGGATCGCTTGTAGGGCCCTTTTACAAGAGTGCCGTGCTATACCCGGTGACCTGAAAAGGAACCCTACTTTAGAGAACTACCCTTAAAAGTACCCTTATAGAAACCCATGTAGATCCCTTTAAGGACCCCCAAAAGGGACCCTAAAATTAGAGAGCTACCCGTAAAGTAGGCGCCCAAGGAGAGAGTGGCTGCAGCCGACGTCTTTGAATGCACTCTGCCAGCTCTTGGGCTGGATTCCAGCTGCCGATAAGTTAGGGTTTTGGGTTGTTTTGTTTTTTTTGTTTTTTGGGGTTTAGGGGTTTCGGGGTTTGGGCTTTAGGGTTTTGGGGTTTAGGGTTTTAGGGTCTTGGGTTTCAGAGCTTAGGTTGCGGGGTTTATCAAGGAACTCTTTTAGAAAGAACCCCTGGCAATGCTGTCGATCCAGCATAAATACCCATAGGCCTCTAAATAATTCCTTTTTGTGGTTTATATTTTGAATCCGATAAGGTAATCCCAAAAAGGAACTACTAAAAGGCCTAAACCCTAAACCCTAAACACTACTAAGGACCCTAAACCCTAAACCCAAAAAGGAACGACTTAGGAGCCCATGGGTAATCAAAGCCCAGCAACACTAAACTCTGAGACTCCCTAGCAAGCCAAGCCGTAATCCTAAACCCTACCCAAAGAAATGAATATACCTAGGGTTTAGGGTTTCGGGGTTTAGGGGTTTAGGGTTTAGGATCCCTTAATTAAGGAATATACCTTAAATCATAATATTAAGGCCCCTATAATTTAAGGTATACTCCTTAATTAAGGGGTATTGGATTCTCTGGGTGTAAAAGCCCTAACAACTTAAGCTCCGGTGCTTCAGCCGCGCGGAATTGCGGACCATCTGGACGGCGGAGAACTGCTCGCCTTGAATCGACTGATCTGTATGGACTTTCTCTAGCTTCGAGGCGGGTTCCAAGAGGATTTGTGTAAGAGTTTTTGGGCTTTACGGGGTTTAGGGTTCCTTTAACTTTCGATTGATATTGATAACAAGGCTTGATAAGGGCCCTCTGGAGGTGTCTTGACGGCTGGAGAAAGAGCCAGGAGAAACCACCTTGAACCCTAAACCCCTAAACCCCTAAAACCCTAAACCGTAAACCCTAACAGCTGCAGTATCATCTTTCCGAGGCGCAGGGTTCATGTTCGAAGATAAGCGAAGGGTAATATAGGGGCCCTAATGATTAGAATGGGGTCTTGGAGGCCATTGTACTGTGTTTATACAAAGGAACTCCCAAAATAGTGAAGGTAATCATTTAGTCCCGTATATTGCCATTATGATCTACAGTCGCCTTGTTGGACCTTTACAACAGAGAGCTCAAGGCTTCTAAGGATGATTCAGGAGTGGAAAGACCAGGTTCTACCGGAAAGACCATTAGAGGTTTTGGGTTTAGGGTTTAGGTTTTTAGGGTTTTAGGGTTTAAGGTTTAGGGTTTTAGGGTTTGGGGTCTAGGGTAGGCTTGAGAAGGATCCTAAGCACTCTTAGACAGCGCTTGACTCATTGCTGGGCTGCTGGGATGCTTTGGGATTCATGAACCCAGAGAACCCAATACCCCTTAATTAAGGAAAAGACCTTAAATTATAGGGGCCTGAATATTATGATTTAGGGTATATTCCTTAATTAAGGGGTATGGCGTTCTGTGGGAGGTCTTTAGAGACGCTGCCAGAGCGACCGAGCCTAGGATCATTACAAGATTCTCTTGGCTAGGTGTGCTGGATGACATGCAAAGCTGCATGACAATGACCCAGAGAAGGCGTACGAGGCCAGCAGGATAGTACCTCTAAGAATGTACGTAAGTTGCTTCAAACGATGCTAGACCCCACCCGACGAAAGCCAAAGCCTGAGAAGAGCACCAAACCGAAGGCCCGGCTGTAGCTCGAATAGAAGAGTCGAAGTAAAGAACTAACTCTGTTCCTTGGTGTGCCAGAATAATAAATGGCATCGGACCCTTTGAGAAACCCCGACGCCGGGGCCCGAGCAGAACCGGGCCAGATCTACCTCCCAACGGCTTCTGGCATCTTCGGGCTTTCTATGTTTTTTTTTTATGGAAATGTATTTTTCCATATATATATACACATATGTATGCATATATATATATACACATAGACGCAGACGTGTAAGTTTAGAAACATAGAAAGACGAATCGATAGATTGGTAGGTGCACGTAGATATAGAGGCGGCATCAATCAGACTCAGGTTTGGGAGCATGTTTTTGGCCACGGAATGCGACTCTGGAATAATACGACTTGCAATTCCGCCGGCTAAGTACAGGACGGTCTGTGTACCAAGTGTTCTATCTGGTGTGTATATATATATGTATGTATGTATGTATGTATGTATGTGTGTATGTATGTATGTATGTATGTATGTATGTATGTATGTATGTATATATGTATATATAACCATAACGGCTCTGACAGTGGGTGATCGCTGCAGGCTTCTGTGCCCAAACTCCTCAATGTGTAGTCTGCTGACAGTTTGCTACTGGGTAGCAAGGAGGCCCGGTTTTACCGCTCAAGAAAATTGTGCCTCAGTTTTAAAGGAAACACAGGTGGGGAGTTTAGGGTTTAGGGAAAAGGCTAACTTAGGGTTTAGGGTTTAGGGTGTTTAGGGTTTATAAGGGTTTAGGTAAGAATGGAAACTACAGGTGGGGAGTTTAGGGTATATAGGGCTTCTATAAGGGCTTCTATAAGGCGTATAGACCTTCTATAAGGCTCCTATAATAGCGGTAACTACCCACCTGAACATGTCCTAGACAGTTGCTCTACTCGTGCAAGCTAACGCTCCGAGCCGTAAAACCTAAAGGGAAACTGCGAGATCTTACACCCAAAACTGTCTTGCAAACGGCTTCTATGATAATATAAATCTCAAGAACACTTCCTACCTACTTCTACAAACATGCTAGACTTCCAATTGCGAGTTCAGGCATATTCACTACCTTCTACACAGCTACTTTGCGGCGTTTGAAGCCATGTTCCTTACATGTTTAGAGCTTCTGAGCATGATCAGGCAATATTGCGCTATTCCTGAATTGAGTCGAGAATTTCGGTATCACTTTCAAAGTAACGGGCTGTAAGCGCCCGCAGGCTTTAGGATTTCGGGTTGGTTTCAGGGTTCAGGTCTGACGGTTTAGGGGTTTAGGGTTTATAGGGCTTAAGGTTTAGGGTTTGGGGTTGAGGTAGGGTTTGAGGGTTTAGGGTTTAGGGTTTAGGGGTTTAGAGGGCTTATGGTATAGGGCTACCCAAGCCCCAAACCCTGAACCCGAAAAGCCGCAACAACAAACTTAAGTGAAGGATCCAAAAGCATGGGAAGACGTCTATATCTTGCAAAACATTCGACTCGACAAGTGCAGGGGCCACGCAGGACTTCCATTCGTTTCAGCTATCGCTACTCCTAGTCAGATAATCAGGTCGCATCAATGTGGCATACGGTAGCTTGGAGCCTGATGAACATGAATTCGCAGACACCCGTAAAGTAAAGCCTGCAACGTTCAACTGTGAATCGCACTCGTAAATTGCAGAAATCGATGGCATCAAATTATTGTTGAGCCAATACCTTCTCGATAGGCGGTAAAGGCAATTCACTTGTGTCTGGAACCAGAAGTATTACAACCCTACAGCCTAAACCTAACTGATATAGATGTCCTACATAACTCGCAATTTTGTCCCGTTATGGGCACAAGACAACCATCTAGAATATCTTTTAGAACCCGCGTACGAAGCCAGAACAACACCGCCTAAAACGCTATTCTGGTTATTCCCAGAGAGCCCAATACCCCTTAATTCAGGAATATACCTTAAATCATAAGATTAAGGCCCCCATAATTTAAGGTACTTTCCTTACTTAAGGGTTCCTAACCCCTCAAACCCTAAAACCCCAAACCCTAAACCCTAACCATGTATATTCCTCATTTAGGGGGTATTGGGCCCTCCGGGTTCCAGGAGTATCGAGCCTGGCCCTGGTTGTCGGGATCCAAGATCCGGATCAGCACGCCTGCATGCTCTGTTGCGTCGAACTTGCGGCACCTCGGTTTAGGGTTTAGGGTTTATAGGGTTTATAGGGTTTAGGGTTTTAGGGTTTAGGGTTTTAGGGTTTAGGGGTTTAGGGTTTTTGCGGCACCTCAACAGCGGCTTTAGCACAGGCTCCTTTGGGGAGAGGGTGTTTGAAAAGGCCTTATTGTAGTACGCAACTGAAGTCAAGGAAGCCAGGAAAGGCCTTAGATGCCAATTTAAGATTAAGGCCCTGTTACAGCAACCGAAATCAAGGAAGCCAGCAAAGGCCCCAGATGCAAAGGGGTCGGCGGGGGCCTTGGATGCAAAGATTTACATTTACATACTGCGACCCGAAACCTCCGCCTTCCACCCACACTGCTCTGAAGCACACATCGGGCCTTCCCACTATCAGAGAACCCTCTCCAAGAATCGAACAAACAAACAACGGAAACAATAAACTAAAGGCCGATCCTCCCTTAAGCGTTTAGTAAGGGCTTCAGTCCAGCCTTTCTTCCTTGAGTCGTGCCTGAAGCCCTCACCCGCCTTAGGCACAGCTCTGCTTGACTTAGGGGCTGAGTACCCTAGCCCAAAGAAGGTTAACCCTTCAATGATGGTAGGATTATATTATATAAGCCCAAAAAGGTTAAAGGTTACCTACTCAGCTACTAAGTTGAAAACCCGGCTCCGAGGCACATCGCTCGAATCTCGGAATGGCTGAGGTAGCCATCGAAGTCCCGATCGAGTTTCTTCCAGACCGCATACTCTCTGGGATGAGAAGCCTGCGACGGTGCCCTACCTAGTCCAGGCAAGGATACTGGTGCCTACTTGCTGATGATTACGAGGGTTTAGGGTTTAGGGTATGAGGGCCGCGGCGATGCTGATCCCTACGCCATTGTCGATCTTGCTGTTGAGGGCAGAAAAATCATCTTCGCTCCGCCTCGTGCCTGTAGTGGCACAAGTATCTCAGCAGCATCTATACTCGCGGCACGAACAGTAGCAGCAGCAGGAGTGCAGTATAGCGGCAGCGGTAGCAGCAGCGATAAAACTGGCTTTAGCAGTAGCAGCAGCGGTACAAGTCGCGGTAGCCGTCGCAGGAGCAGCAGCGGTACAAGTAGCAGCAGGCAGCTGGAGAAGCCGGAGGAGGACTGCCCCAGAAAACCCAAATGTGTGAAATTAGAAAAGTACGCGAACCTAGAATACAGAGACCCTGAGCAGGAGGATTCTTCTTCACGAGACCTCTGAACTAAACAGGCACCCCTGACTACCTATAATTTCCACTCTAGCCCCTTTTGAAGGTCCTAAACATATAACTGGTTGATCCTAAACATATACATATGTATATATATATATATGCTACCCCCCCCCCCTATGTACCCACGTTTTGTGCTTGAATCATGTGCAATTTCGGAAATTTTGGAAATGTTGGATTTTTTGAATTTTTCAAAATTTGGAATTCTTGGAAACTTCTACAATATTTTGGAATGTGTAAAATTGTCTTCAATTCCGGGAAATCTCTAGACGTTCATGTAATGCTCCTAAACCTAGTATTTGTCTTAGTCTTGAGGTTAATCTCGTGTCCGCCTTGTTCCTGCCTCTAATCTTAGAACGATTATTGTTAGTTATAGTAGTTTTCAACTAT
>CAJNJA010013375.1:0-36726 GCA_905231915.1 Symbiodinium necroappetens | reverse complement strand
ATGTATATGTATATGTGCATGTATCTGTATATGTACAGGTATATGTATATGTATGTGTATGTATGTCTACATATGTATATATACATACATATATACATACATATATACATCTGTTTATATACATACATACACACCTTTGGGCCATACAGCAAAAGCAAGGTGCCGTTCAAGGCTGTTGCTTTTGCCCTGGGATTCACAAAGCATTCCGACCGCTTTTTTGCTTGCAACAATCGCTCACAGGTTATGTGCCCCGTGCCATCGAGGTACCAGGTGTAATATGTGCGGGAACCGATGTTGATGCACTTCTTGCTGGCTAGTACACTGTGCTCCTGCGGAGCAGCATAGGACTGGTTCGGTTACGGTTCAGTTACACAGGTTCATGGGCAGTGGGTCGTCGGGCACAGGTGAACTTGCAGGAAGCTCACGATAAGGGCACTCAGCTTGGTGTGCGACACCCAGCCACGGTCACAAAAGTATTGATGCATCTTCTAGATTTCACATAGCAAGGGTTTGGTCACGTCTTCCGAGGCATATGTGGGCGAAGGC
Organism: Symbiodinium necroappetens; assembly: GCA_905231915.1. Taxonomy (NCBI): domain Eukaryota; class Dinophyceae; order Suessiales; family Symbiodiniaceae; genus Symbiodinium; species Symbiodinium necroappetens. The sequence continues at coordinate 36,180 of CAJNJA010013375.1, read as the reverse complement.
ATTTCGTTGTCGGACTGGGCTAGGTGCGGGAAAGTGCCAGGATGCTTCTTGACAGCGCATGTGTGCTTGCCTTCTCGAAGGTTTGCTGCCAGCCAGGACGAGACGCAAGCGCCAGCAGAAGGTTCATTGGGATTTTCGTTGAAGTTTTGTAGACTGTTGGCGGTTCAGATGCGGCTCCCGATGGAGCAACTTCTGACGATGCGCAGGGGCCTTCGCTTGTCCTGGAAAGGTTTGTTCGAATCGGAAGGGTAGAGATCGAGACGCTTTGAGGCAAAAACGCAGCTCGATCTCAGCAGCTATTGACTCCGTGAAGCCGCGGCCTTTGGAAACATCATCTCGAAGGGCGGCAGCTTTCATCACACTTCTTTAGGTCCTGGTTCGGTACAGCGCCAGAGAAGGGTGGCAAGGCCATGTTTTCTTTCCTCCAGAAAGACGAGAGCGAACGAGTCGCACGAGCATGTTTGTTCGAAAGGCCGCTGGAGTTCTGCGAGCATCCCTGAAGGGCACTAAGGCGATGAAACAGGCCAGGCACACAGCCAACATTCGTTCTGATTCGGCACAAATCCTGCTGCCGGAGGCTAAACGTGATGTCGACCCCAACGCAGATCTTAAGCCTGTTCAAGAGTTGCAGGATGCGATGAAGTTCTGTGAGTTCTATGGGGCTCGGGGTCGACTGCAGTCTCTTTCCATTCTGACATGTTCGAGCCCTTCCAGGACTCGGAGTCCGCAGTCACATGTGTATGCCCGGGACTCACGACAGCAGGGAAGCCAAGTGGGCCTTGCTTCTGCTCGCTCGAGGTTTTGGCCAAGAAAGGCTGCACAGGGCGTGCCCCTGCTTCAGTGAGAATTGCTTGGTGAGATTCTCCCAAGACCTTGCACCCTTTGAATGCATGTGGCTTTCCGAAGGGTCTGCTATCAGGTGTCTTTTCGCATCTTTGGCCCAAGAGTCCTGGAGGCTGCCCACAGGTCAAAGGCTTCGGCCATGGTGGACGTCGCCCACTTGGAGATGCACTCGCATGCCCACCCGCCGGGACCAATTAACGATGGATCGCTGGCATACAGACCCTTGCCGAAACACGCCCCAAACAGGCTTTGCCCCAGGGAGCCGGATTTATGGACAAGGATAGGTTCGGTGGGCATGAACAGACGCTGAAGCAGTTGAGTCCCGAGGATCATTCTTTATGTTTCCTCCCTGCTGCTCTCGACTCCTGGCTGTAAGGACTTGAGGACTACTTGCTCTCAGCTTCGTGCCTCATGGAAATCAATGCCTTTGCACAAAGACATGCCCCAATCTTTGAAGATGTGGGGCCGGGATCACCTCGGCATGCACCCTGGCATTTCAAGAATCCAGGTTTTTGTTAAGCCTGTTAAGCTTTCAAGCATGTACTCTCGTATGGCTTTCTCACCAAACTTACCACAACCCAACTAGGCAGAAGTGCGTAGAGGTCCCGCAACTCTCAGTTTCATCGCAGAAGCTCTTGCAACGACGTTGCCCGGAATTTCCCCTTCTCGCCACCACACCAAACCCAACCAAAAGATACCAAAAGCTGGTTTGCTTGTTATCAGGCTTCATTTTGTTGTTTGATGTGTCTGCGGAATTCCTGCTTAACTTCAGATGGATCGCAGGTTCGTGTTTAAGAAGGTGCACTGCCACCCGACCCCCTGCCAAACTGTGGCGAATCGGCGGATCCAATTGGTACTTCCATCGATTCGTTCCGGGTGGGATTTGAGCTTCGTGCCCTTCTCCACACCCGCGCCACCAACCACGCCAAACTGGCTAGCCGGACTGCCTACTAACTTGTACGGATTTTGAGTCGGTTCGTCCAGAAATTCTGTCATCTCCAATCGCTGTGTTTTTACTCCACATATTGCAACAAGTGTCACAGTTTCCACAGATGTGGAAGGGCTTCTGTAAGCTTGCATGCGGAGGTACTGGTGGAGGTGTAGGTCGTCATAACGCATTTTACACTTTTTACTTGATTCGGGCACATAATACAGCTGCAAGCTGACACAGGAAGAAACTCTCAAAGACAGCCGCTGGCAACTTTGCGATTCCCGAACCAATTCCTACCGAAGTGCTGGGAGGATCATCCGCACGAGTGGCATAACCTCTTTCAGGAGCGGGATTGGGTCGGGCTGCAAAAGCTGCTGCAACATATCTTTTGCTGACATGAGCGTTCAAGGAATTTTGATGAGGCAAGGAGCGGCACGAAGCGAGGGCACTCGCAGTCGCATCCTCTGTGTTCGTCAGGAGTACGAAGCAATGATGCGAAGAAGGACGGATCAGTTCCTAGAGAATGAAGGCGTGACAGCAGAGCAGGCGGTGGAGGAGTGCCACTCATTTGCTGTTGGTAGGCTTAGTGGGTTTCAAGTCTTGGCATTTGGCAGTGCACGAAGTCGATCGTTGAGGCTTCCGGAAGCGAAACGAAGGCAACTCCAAATTTCAGTATTTCGAGCCTCACCTGCACAAAGGGTCGCAGTGAAGAAGAGCAGGTCTCAAGCAGCAGTTTGTTCGGGTCTTGACCACACTCTAAGACTCTAACTACCAGGAGTATTTGGCTGCAGCTGTGGACTACCGAAGGTTCTACGCATTAATGCTCGACTTCAAGGACTGCGAGTAGCCCATGGATGCCTTCACGCATTCTGACCGGATTTGTTCAAGGGCTGAGATGCAGGATGGACGCCGGAATTTGACGCAATCGTGGAACTGCTTACAGCTTCAAGATGACAGCTGACGAAATGACACAAGGGCTTGACAGCCATGGTTGGGCATTGCAGCGTCGCGCCGCTTTGATGCTTTGAACACAAGGCAGCAGATCAGGTTTTTCGACACATTTGAACTGCGATTCCCAGAAATCAACGAAATTAACGTAGAAGTACCAAGTCTCTGCTGGGATGACTCTGAAGCTGGAGGGACCCAGGAACTGGTATGCACAGAATGGCGAGCTTGCATGGGCTGGCAGAGTGCTGAGAACTGTGCATTGCTCTCACAGTCGCAGCAATGGCGGCAGTCGTTCTCGACTTGTGGACACTCAATTTAGCCTACGGGTGAACCTGTACAGAGATCCATGAGTTTCAAGCGAGGTCATCAAACTCTGCTTTTGCTTTGAAAGCCAAGCGATGGGTTGGCTGAACTTCATGCCAACCTATTTGTGAGTTGGGCTGGCGGCTATAAACATGGTAGTATGAGATTGCCACACCTGCATTATCTGGAGAAGCACTCCCAGTTCGCTCAAGCCTCACAGTTTGGCACTGGTATTGCAGTCCAGGTACATACTCTTCGTCACAGCATCCAAAGATGGTACAGTCGTGGTATACCGATGCTACAGGACTGAAACAGTGGTTCCGCTTCTGACGAGAAAACTTCCTTTGAAGCAGCACAGGACTGAAATGGAGATTGCAATGCTGGCCGCGGAAGACTTCCGGGGAGACAACGATTGAGCCCTGGTCAAATCTCTGTTTTTTCGTAAGTCTGAACGTGGGCAGTCTCGTCACAGGCAGCGCCTCCTCCTGATCATTCCAACATCGCGGCTGATGGCCCAGGGGCAATCGATGGCAGCGCAGCCGCAGCTTCTAGTTTGCTTTGGGACGCTCACTTAAGGTACATTCTCGGCTTGTCGGCCATTCCCGTGCAATTACTTCGGTCTTCTTCAATCTACTGGAGGACCAGCTAGTGCCGCCCTCGAAGCTTCCTTCAAAGCCACGGGTGTGGATCAACCATATTCTGGTATGACTCTTCGAAGTCGGTCTGGTTCATGCGGTGAACATCCCCACCGTCTCTTTCGCTGACTGAGTATGAGTATGATGATGCCCAGCCGTGTGTGCTTGAAAGGTCACAACATCGATTGACAAGTCAGTGCGTTTCTGGAACGTGGACACCGGGGAGATGTTGAAGGCAGTGTTGACTTGCTTGTTCGTTGTGCCATCTGCCATGGCGCAGGTTTTCACAGACTCTTCTCCAGTGCCAGTGGCTGCTTTCCTGCCTTTCAATCCGCAGGCTTCATTGGATGTTGTGAGTTTTGGTCCGCCCCGCCTCCGCGGAGTTTTCATGTCAGGTTTTTGTTGCAGCCAACTCGAATGCCGTCCTGCGGCTCGTGAACGTGCAGAATGGCATGGTCCTGCAGAAGCTCAAGGCAAGAATGATGAACCATGCCAAGACATGCCAAGACCCAAAGGCACCCAAAGCCTGCCACTGGTGGCCTCTCTTTCGGAGGACATGTGACTGTCAGCGGTTCTGCAGGTCGAAACCGAAGTGCGCACTTTGAAGTTCGACGATACGGGCCTATTCCTTCTGGCCACCGTCTGAGTAAACTCCCGCAGCAGGGCAGCCGACAAAGCAAGGTGTTGGCACTTGCCAGGCTGGCACGAAAAGTGGTTCCATCCATGTCTTGGAGGCTTGCTTCCTGTCTGTGTGCCTTGGAGATTGGCTGGGAAGGATCCATGCAGCAGAATTTCAGGCAACAGATGCCAGCACTTTGAAGTTCAAGTTCAAGGTGCAGCTGGCACGGGGAGGCTCCGACAAGCTCTGCCTTTTGTATGACATGAGTCTTGAAAAGGCAGCAGGCCATGAAGGTGGAACGGAGCAAAGCCGCTTATTCCTAAAGTCCACATTGCCGGGGTTTTGCCTGCCGCAGCTGTGTGATCAAGGCACCGTAATTATCACCAGGTGCCGAGGAGACTGACATTTCGATCCTCAAGACAGGGGCAGGGGCCCGCCACCATGGCAAAGAACGAGGAGCAGGTGCAGCGTCGCCGGCTGGATGAAAATTCCAAGAAGCTCCTAGAAGCTGAGGCTGATGGCCTCGCGTCTTATTACAGCCAGCTGGCCGAGGACAAAAACCAAAACCCCAAAGTTAGAGAGGCAGCTCTCCTCTACTCCGTGGCAGAGAGCCACGTGCAAGATGAGGAGGTGGAAGAGGCACTCCAAAAGGGTACCCAAGCGCTAGAGCTGTTTCGCGAAGCAGCGTGCAAGGCCGGACAGCAGGACACAGTTCGCCTGCTGTGCGGGGCCGAACGCCTGAAGCAGTCCCCAGATTTTGCCATCGACAAAGCCCAGGCGGAGCTGAGGAGTTTCCGAGAAGACGACGACAAGCGGGGCCAAGGCTGCATGTTGCTTGCTTTGGCAGAGTGCCAGTTAGCCAAGGCCTTGGCTGGCGAGGCCCTGAGCAGCATTGAGGAAGCCTTGCCACTGCTGCGGGCTGCTGGCGACAAGAGACTGGAAGCTTTGGCCAACCTGCTCCAAGCACGAGCACAGCTCCGTCGATGCCAGTCCAAGGATGCCATTCTTTCTGCACAGTCGGCAATAGCCCTCTCCAAGGAAGCTGGGGACAGGATCGGCGAGGGAAGGTGCTGCAATTGGCTGGCCATGGCACAAATGGATGCAGGGCGTCCAGCCGAGGCTTTGAGTACAGCTCACACCGCTCTCGAAATCGCACAGGAAGTGAGCAGCCCAAAACTCGAAGTGAACTCCTTGCAGCTCTTGGCGAAGGTTCATGTCTTCAAGGAGAAGAGTCGGCCCGCTGTTCAATTTGCAGAGCGATCCTTGGCAGTGTGCCGCAGAATGCAGCAATCCAAGGGTGAAGGCAGTGCTTTGCACTTGCTGGTGAGCTCGCTGGTTCAGCGCGGCGATCTCAAGCGCGCTTTGAAAGAAGCGGAAGGTGCGATGGAGGAATATGAAACCAAAGGCGACAAGCGAGCGGAGGCATCGGCACACGGTGCTCTTGCCCTTGTCCGCCAGGAGAGGCATGAGTTCGACTTGGCAGCGTCGGAGCAGAATCAGGAGCTGGAAATCCTGAAGGAGCTCGGCGACAAGCAGAGCCAACTCAATTCTTTGCTTACGCTATCAGCAATACATGCAGCTCAGAAAAAGGCATCTTCCGCAAAAGAGGCTGCGGAAGAGGCCAAACAGCTGGCAGATGACATCCAGGACAAGAAGGGTGAGGTTCTGGCAACAGTCGCATTGGTTAATGCCCAGATCGCCGATCAAAAGAATGATGATGCTGCGACAACTGCCCAAGAAGCCCTACGTGCCGCGCAAGAGACGGAGGACAGGCGGCTGGAGGCAGCTGCCCTCACAGCTATCGGCAATGTTCACTCTGCAAAAGGGGAGTTTGGAGCTGCAGTTGGCAAGTTGTCGGAAGCAAAGTCCCTTTTGCTCGAATCCGGTGACAGACGAGGAGCTGCAGCCGCCTTGTTGAGCCTTGCGGACACTCACTTGTCGAATCAGGCCCCAGACTCTTCCATAGACTGTGCAGATGAAGCGAAAGACATTTGCAAAGACCTGGACTACAAGAAGGGTTATGCAGATGCTCTGCGAAAGCTGGCCGCGGCACACTTGGCCAAGGATGATGAAAGAGAGGCGGTCAAACTAGCATTGGTCGCCAAGAAATATTGCAAGGCAATCGAAGACATCCGTGGTGAGACGGCCCTCCTTCACTTCTTGGCATCATCCAGCCTTCGCAAGGGTGACAAGCACGGGCAGGAGTTGCAGCAGCTTGAGGGAAGGAAGCAAGGGGAAAGCCAGCAGGGCATACAAGCCAACCGAAATCTACGCAACTCAGCTCATGAGGCTGTCAAGAGGGCCAGGGCGGCAGTGAACATCGCAAAGAAGAACGATGATCCGTACTCAGAGGCGACGGCCTTGACCCACGTGGCACATGGGCTGGCCATCCTGAACCGTGGCACGGAGGGCTTGGTTTGTTGCCGAAAGGCGGAGGACATGTTCCGGGAGTGTGGTGCTGTGGGTGACCAGGCCAGCGCAGTCTGTCTGTCGGCAGAAGTTGCAAATACTATGGGCAATAAGTCCAAGGCTTTGGAGCTTGCAAACAGGGCACTTGACCTGGCTCGGCGGGCTGAGGATGGCAAGGTCGAAGGCCGCGTCCTTGGAGTCATGGAGCTCATCAAAGGAGTCCAGAAGCAAGTGCAGCAAGAGATCCCCGATGCTATGTTTGCAAGTCCGGATACTGGCGGTGTGCCAGGCGCAGCCTCTGCAGCGCCAGTAGCGCAAGGACTTGATCCGGACATGGTCCAAAGCAAACTACAGCATGTTGTGGAGCAAGTTGCTGGTGGAGATGAGGAGGTGCACCTGGATACCCCACTAATGGAATCCGGCCTGGACAGTCTGTCCGCAGTGGCTTTCAGAAATGAACTTTCCAGACAATTCGCTGGCATCGGGTCGTTACCAGCCGCCCTCATGTTTGACTACCCCAGCATCCGTGCCATCACGGAACACATTGTAGACCGCAGCAAAGGGCTTGCCTAGTTTCAGTTTGCGCCTAACATCTTCCTTGCATTGACATCATCTATGCACCAACGGAGGATCGGAAAAGGCTCCGTGCCCTGTTTGCACACTGTACCTCGTGCCTGCGTGTCCGAGCTTGTCAAGGCGAACAGCATGTCGGATGCGGTGCGTGTTGTGGAACGCAACCTTCAGGAGTGACATGCTTGGTCTTCGTGCCTGCAGCCCATGGCCAGCCGCCTTGCCTGTTGGCGACGCCCTTTGAGAAGTCGTGCTGCTCGTGTTGGTGCTTGCACAACGAAGACAAGCATCCGTTGTCTTGGTCTGAGGTCAACACATCCGACTCATCAGCGTCCATCATTGATTGCACGTACGGGCCTCCCCCCGGGGTCGGTCACTGAGATGTGCATTTAGAGCTCTACAGACTCTACAGCTTTAAGCTGACACCAGCACAACGAAGCCCCGAGGTGCTCACGAACTTAGCTGTAAGGCACCGTGTTGACCTTAATGCAGTTTCAAAGCATTCATTGAATGCGGATCAGCATTGATCCGAGCTGACTTCTGCAAGCTCAGGTGTTCGTGTCGCTCATGCGCTGCTTCCATTAAAGTGCTGCTATTCACCGCCGGGCCCTTCCCGGCGTTGCCAGCATTCGGAGGGACTGCGGGATGAAGTCGCTTCCTGAGGTCCAGCCAGGGATACCTCATTTCTGCATCTGAGGACAAGGAGGTGCCCACTTACAGAGCTTCGCAGCCATTCGTACTTCAAGCTGTGTCAGCCGAAGTCGCTGACATGAAGCCGCTTGGCACCCTGGTCTAGGTCTACATCTACTCCCTTGCAAAGGGTGCAAATTACAAGATGAGTTACTTGAAGCACCACCAGGCAGCGAGAACGTCATTGCAGTTGTGAAAAGATATGAACCGCTTTTTGACTGCAGGTCCCCGTCGTGGCAGTGGCGACCAACCACCAGGCCCAGGGCCGCGGCACATCGCGGCCGCAACATCCGCGGCACGCGTCGGCTCCACGCGCCTTGGGCTCCAGGACACGCTGTTGGCGAGTGCCGACTCACTGGGTCGGGTTGTGCTGTGGAGAAGGCCACTATGGCCACTTCGCGGTGCGCAAGCGTGCAGTCTCCTTTTGCTTTGTGCACAGGATGGATTTCTCGCACTTGCCCGATTGAAAGGAGTTGGCTTCTCGGAAAATCCCAAGATATGCGAGAAGTCTTGTTCAATGTAGCCCGGGCCTGTCCATGCCGAAACATGCCGAAACTACGCAGCCGAGCAAGCACAGGCTCATGACTGGTTTGGGTCAGGACACTTCGTGATGTCATGTCACGTCATGTCACGTCGCTTTTTGTTGCTTTCGCGCCCAAGCTGCCGAGCATATCGTTCTGTCACCCACCATGCTCAGGCTAATCTGACCGTAAAAGGGTGACGAAGTAGCAAAGACTCATGAAGAGCTGTCGAGAGATACTGTGATGTGGCAGAGCCTTTCGTGCCTTTGGAAGTTGCGTCGGATGGATGCCGTTGCCAGCCCGCGGTTCGGGACATGCCGCGATGTTCGGCACGAATGGTTTCGTGAAGGTTGGAAGTTCTATGTGCAAAATTCGCTGAGCTTTTTGTTGAGAGGTGTCCGAGCGAAACTGGGGCCGACCTGCAGCTTCAGAAGGCCTCCGGAAGAGCCTTGACGCAGAGGCGCCGCCGGCACGTCACGTCGCTCCTATTCTGAAGCTGAGGATCCGATCTGATCCGGTGCTGCCGAGGATCGCAGAGGCTCGGCTTTTAAGGCAGAGGTGCTGCGCCGGTACGCCATTTCGCCGTGTGCTGCGTTGCCAGGGCCAGGCCCGCGTCGGGTCCTCTGCGAGGAAGGTGTCCATAGAAGATGCGGATGCAGGTGCCTAGGATGCCTGAGGCATTGGGAGCAAGGAATCCGTTCGGTAGTTCAAAACCCGCCAAACTTTAATCATTTCTGTTCTGAGGTTCACTGCCTCAGGTTTCTGGTGGTCTGGTGGCCAAGCGAGCAACAGCAGCTGGCGGCAATGCAGCTTGAAGTCTTTGCAAGCGAGACCTGCTTTGCACGGTTCTTGCACGCATTCAAGGCATTCAAGCATGCCACCTCATTGCTCCCGCCTGCAAGCGTAGAAGAGGTCAGGTTCTGCTTGGCACACATTGCAAGCTTGCCGCACGTCGTTGGATGCCTTGGATGCTCCGCATGCGGGCAGGCAACGAATGCGGCCTTGGCCTCAATTGAGGATATCAGGAGTTCAGTGGAGCATTTCCAAGGAAGATCCAACGGAGACAAGGCGAGGTGTAGTACTAGACAACCCCGCTGTTGTAGAGTGCCAAAGCCTGCTGCTGTACGCAAGTCCGAGCAGGAAGCCTTTGTGGAGGAAGCATCAGATGTTCGGGAGGATCTTCGATATCGCCTGGCTCGCTACAGCTGCCCAGATGCCTTGAGCATGGAAGCCAAGTAAGAATGCTTTCGGCGCTTGGATTCGAATTTTGGTGCTGTGGTTTGGTATACTCTCCGTCCTCGTTACTGCCCAGGATATGCAAGACGAATCGAGCCGCCGCCGCCTCCTCTTGCAATGGACCCAGCGCTGCTGAGCAGTAATCAGACAATGCCACATTTCACAGCGACTGATGCGGTGCCGAGCAACATGGAGCTCAGGTTCGAGCCTGCGCCTCCCCGACCCGTCCAGGTCGCTGCAGCCCAGATCATGTCCTCCAGCTGCTTGCGGAGCTTCCAGCCGGATCGTAGACGCGCCCAGCTGGCAGAACAAGCTGAGCACAGGACAGGGTGTTGCAACAGTGCGAGGTGTGAAGTGTGTAACGGCACACCTTTTGAGCCTTGGAAAGGAGACTCAGGCTTGAAGCTGCAAAAACAAAGCGGGAGCTGTCGCACCAGGAGCAAGCTGCAAGGAAGATCCGTGTCTCAGCCACAGGAAGAAGTTGGGCCCCTTGCAGTTGGCGTAGGAACTGGAAGAGAAGACACTGGCTGACATAGACCGCTATCTCCAGCGAATGGAGCACTACGAGCTTGAGAAGAACTCCAGTCGATCGGGTGGCCGCGTGGCCTGAACAAACAGCAGCATTTCACGGTCAACCGCTTCTCCCGCATCTCCCCCAAGTGGCAGTTGCTCTTTTGGGCAAAGGCCAGGAGGTCATTGAAGCGCAAAAATATGCACAGGTAGGGCGACGAGCCTGATGCGGCACATTGAATAGTACACCAGCCTCGAAACGGCCATGTAATAGCGGAATGCCACCGGCAGGGATGACTCAGGTCGAAGACGCCCTCTTGCATCATTCACTCTGGAGCAGCAGCTGCAGGACTTGGTGTGACGCAGCTTGCGTTGTCGGTTCACAATGCTCTTACAACGGAGGAGCGCCAGAAGCAGTTTGCTACCATCATGGCGGCTGCTGCTTTCTGTGCCTTCGCTGTCAAGGCAATGGCTGGTTTTGGTCCGATCAGCCAGGCCCGCCCGGTTGAATGGAGACTGCATGCAACTTCGGCTGTCACGGCAATGGGGGTTCGAGAATCGACTCACCTGGGCCCGCCCAGCTCGCGACAATGGGTTTAGTAACATGAGAGGCAGTTCGGCATTTGTTTTGTATGCTTGTACGGTGCGCGGCACAGAACAAGTGCAAAAATCAACAGCTGGCCCTTGAACCGGAAACTGGCGGGCATCGGAAACCAGCGTGCATCGGACATTGTGCATTGGGAAGTGGCGCGCATCAGAAGCAGCGCGTCGGAAGCCGGAACTTCCCAGCCGCAACCGGTGCACATGGGAAACTGCGCACGAGAAACCGACGATATGCTACGAGTGCATCCAGAACCGATAGCATCCATGCCCGAACGGTGATAACGTTCATGCTACCCAGGCATCCGCTCCCAAGAGCATCTTGGTTTCCGAATCAATCTGTCTGGAATCCGAGTAACCCGTCGGGTTTCCGAATCACCCTGCAGGTTTCTGACTCAGACGCCTTGGTTTCCCAATCATACATGACCTTGCGTGGTTTCCGAATCATTCGTGATCTCCACTTCAACCGTTCTGGTTGCCGGATTTTCTGTCGACGGGACAGCACACGGCACACGGTTATTGTCTAAGCGAAAGGCTCTGCTGGCTGGGGGATGTCTGACGAAGGATCCACGCGCACAGGATCAAGGCCGTGACATGATGACATCATCAATCCGAGGGTGGTGGCATCAAGACTGGCCAGATCTGCAATCAAAAAGTGGTGGCTGGAGTCTGCCGCAGTTTCCGAATCGCAGGAAGATGGAACTGCTTGGGTCGGCAATGACCTGATTTCATCATACTTTGGTTCCTTGAGCAGTCTGTGAAGCAATGCACGGAGGCATTTGCCCCGAGTTATTTATTTGGGGTTTCAGTATTTCCCCACCGGACGTGCGTTACAACACCCAGTCATCCAACACTCCCTTTGTCATTCGCTCGCTCCAAGATGTGGGCTCCTTCACCCAAGTGGAGTTGAAACGAAGGTCAACGAATTAAGGAATTTGGACGAGATGACAGCAAGCGATTCGTCTTAGAGCACCTCCGGATTTCCAGGATGCCGCTAGAACTTTGTTGTGTAACGTGTGTGTGTGTGTAGGTACAAGCTCCAGCGAGCGAGCCACGCAGCTGCGCTGGCTCGTTCGCCTTTTTCGTCTTCCCCCAATCTCTCCTTTCGCCTCGCCTCGGAAATGGCTTCGCCTTCTTCCTCGCCGACGTCATTGTCGACGACTTGGTGGCGCCGCCGCCTATGTCGACCTCGGCGCCTACGGCATCCTTGGTGGAGGCTTCACCCACGCCGGGTGAGAGTGGAGAGAACGCCGGGCAGCCCACGTCGGGCCCACCGGCTGAGGAGAACGCCGGGTTGCCCGCCTTGGTCACCCAGGCTGCGGGCTAGAGGAGGACGTCGCGCCGCCTGTCTTGGGCGTTCCGCTTTCCAGCGACGAGGAGTCGTGGCGGAAGTTCCGGCCGACGCCGCCGTCCAGACTGATGGGGCGGTTTGCTTTTCTTCCTTCATCGCTGACAGCAGGAAGGAGGCCTTCGCGGCGGCCATCAGGGCGCTGTCGCCCGACGATCGCGGTTGCCTGGACGTGGCCTACCTGGTGCTTGGGGAGCCGGGCAGGCCCGTGGGCTTGGTGGACCCCGGCCCCACGCCTGCTGACTTTCTTGCAGGCCCAAATGGCCGGTCAAGAAAGCCCCTGGTGGACGGTGAAGGTGTCACCGCTTGTGAAGCGGGTCGCTGGTCTGTCCTGCGCCGGCCCCTCAGCAGTCGGCGCCCTCTGGGACATCTTCGTCTGGTGGTCCGGCCTCCTCGCGTCCCCGACGGATGGAGCATCTCCTGCGCCAAGGATTCATCCGCCAACAAAAACGCTGCTCGCAGCATCGCCGGGCTCGCCAGCTTCACGAGGGGGTGAGCTATGAAGATGCCTTAATGTATCTAGGGAGATTGCGGCAGCAGAGTTCGCCAAGGCTCGCCAGCCCCAGAGCGGATCACCCCAAGGCGGCGGCGACCTCGTCGACTGACTACTCCAAGGAGTTTGCCAACCGCGACAGCACCTCCCTGCCGGTGTGCACGTTTCACCGCCGGAGCGGGTCGGCCGGTTCGGTTACGGCTCCCGCAACAGGAGCCAGTGTCTGTCCGGGCGCCGGGAAGCACGTGGTTCAAGGGGTCGAGCTATGGGTGGGCCCGGAAGGGGTGAAGCTATCCCCCACCCCCAACCGCCGGGCCCCGATACTTGAACAGATCGACTCGGCCCTCAGGGAGGACAGCCTCTCTCCCACTCCGTGCCCAAGGCCGCTCGGTGGCAGAATGGCTGGGGCTACGTGCTGCTCCTGACGGGCCCCTTTCGCCGCCAGGAAGGCGTTCATCTACGTGCTCGAGATCGTCGCTAGGTGCTGCCCCTGGTGACCGTCGCCAGGCGTCTGAGTCCATACTGGATAGCCTTCATCCGTTGCTGGATGAAGGCTACGGCAAGGACGCCGCGGTCAACGGCATCCTCGCCTCCTTCTGGGCCTAGCCGCAGACAGGCATTGGGCACCGGACGTTCACCGAGTGCCCTCAGAGTTCAACGTGTCCGATGCCGTCTCCAAGCCCCCGGCTCAAGCGTGAACTTTTGCTCGTCGTTGTAGGGGGTCAATAGTACCCCGGGTAGTTTAGGAAAGCGCGCGTCGCATGGTCCTTGGAAATTTGTGGAAGATTTTGCTTGGCTTTTCCAAGAAGCTGACAGCAAGGCTAAGGGAGAGCCGCCGATTTCACAACGCCCAAATAATTTTCCAGGGGGACTATGGATCAATGGAGTCAGAGTTGATGTGGGGGGCAGAATTGTCCGTGGCATTGCGGAGGACCCCGCCAAGATCGACCAACAAAGCAAGCCACGACAAACAGTCATTGATTTGCTTGCGATGGATTGATTTGTGTGCCGAAGCCACCGGAGGCAGGCTGCTCAATCGCTAGGGCTAGTGGATTCCACTCCCAACACGAACACGATCCCTAGGTTGCAACAAACGACAGCCAGTAGCGCGCAGCCAGTCAGATCCGGAAGGCCACTGGGCTCGTGGACTCCACACCCGGTGGGCTGTGCTGGGCGAGTGGCCTCCGCTCCCTTCAGGAGCTCCAACTGCTCTCTGCCCCACCTTGTCAAATCTTGGCTGAGCTCAGGAGACCCACCACGGCCGCTACTTTCAACAGCAAGGGCCTGTCCGGAGAATCCACCAGCAAGTATAGACTGGAGCACAAACCCCGCTAAGGTCACGCATCGCCTGCACCGAGATCCAGCGAATTCTGCAACTCGTGGGATCCTGAGAAATAGCTCAGTCATCAGTGTGGCGCGCCTCGAACCTCGGCAGGCAGAGGGGCGAGTGGACTCCACTCCCAGTACGCCACTGAGCAAACTACAGCGGATTTGGATCAATCAAAATAATGCACCTGTCAGGCAAGTGTACATCACAGGGAAAGTGGACTCCACCCCCCGAAGGTGCATCTGCCAACCACAGTTGGACGAAAGCACACACCTGCCTCTAGCAGGAGAACCTACTTGCGGAGGGGAGTTTCGGGTCACGACCCTTCGCAGCCAATTCTGCCTCACAGTTTCACTGCATACCCTGCCCGCTCAGGCCTATCAACCAGTGGAGGGCAGCACAAGGAGTCACCAAGTGGGTCCGTGTCTCAGCAGCTGCGTGTTGCACACGCCAGAGCCAACTGCACCTACGAAAAATAGAACTCTAGGGTGCAGCCTCCTAATTCTCTTGGGTCCGGGCGGAGTGCGGATCAAGCCGGCTCGGCTACTTGGTCATCCCGTAGGCGTCTCAGGTGTACTCGCGAACATGGAACGCCGGATTCAGCCCGGCACACCGATCAATCTTCCTATTACCAAGGAGCGGCCAGAATCCACGGGCCGGGTCTCCGCACCCCAAGAGCCGAGAGAGTCGACCGAGCCCCAGCTGCAACGAGAAGGACCGCGACCCGGACCGCGACCAGGCACTCCCCATCACACTGACTCCCCTAGCTCCCAGTCCATCATGTATTACCAGGCTACGGGACCCGACTACGTCAGCAGCTCCTGCCTAGCCCTGCTCATGCCGAGTCCTAGTTCACAACTTCGCTCATCGCGACGATTGCCGTCGCGGCTGCAGGAAACAGGGGCTCCGGCCACGGGCAGCATCCTTCAACTCCGTGAAGAAGCCACGGCCCGTGCAAAGGCCCGAGCTCAGCAAGAGAGAGAACAGGCACAGCAGGAGCGACCGGATTCGCGAACGCAGGCACAAGGTGGCGAGGAGAATCCGTGGTGGTCTCGCCATTACGGCGAGGCATCCTGGCACTCTGGGGAGTACTGGGCAGATTGGAGTTCGTGGTCTCCACACTCCTTTTAGATGGCAACCAGTAGATGCATCTGCCAGGGCCTCATCCTCCTCGGAGGTACCTGACAATTCCCAGGTCACCGTGGATAACAGGTGGACAGGAGCCACAGAATAGGGAGGCTGAGCATGAAAATGCGGATCGGCATGTGCAGGCGGCCAAGAAGATTCTTGCGTCCATGGCGCCAGGTGACGCGAGCATCGTCATGGGATTCCTATCTGCGCTGCCACACCCGACTTCAGTTCTCTCCCGGGGCACTGGGGGCCACGACATCGGTACGCAGACGGACGCCGTGGAGAGTAGAATCAACGAATCAACAGTGCAGACCCGAACCGATGGTGAAGTGTGGGCTGACAACAGAGCCAATCTAGAAGAACCCACCGGGCTACACCTACACCGCTTGCACCCAGGCGACAGGATGGAGCTGCCCCTGAACGAGATCCCGGAAGCGAAAGCAGAACCAAAGGAACAGGGGCAACTAGCAGGCCAGGGGTTAGCGGCCTCCGCACCCAAGTGACGCAGCCTACAGCAGATGCTTCGACGGGGCAGACAGACCAGGAGAGCATCATCTGGTCGGCCACGTCCCTGGTTCTCCTTCCGACGATCAGGAGCTGCCTGAACACTCAACTACCAGAACTCTTCAGGCTGCTGACATCGCTCCAGGATCTGCAGGCGGGAGCTCATATTGCATCCGCCAGGGAGGCGCAATACTACGTTGCCCTCCACGAGGTCTTTCATGATGCTCCTGAGATTGCAGTGGGAAATTGGGTACTATCCCCGGCGGCCGAACTCATCTCTCCTGGAATATGCCAGTATTTCAAGTCAGATGACACTATGGGGAGTTTCGTGGAAGCTTGGATCGTACAACTACGTCAAACTCAGACCAGTCCCACCGCCAGGATCACAGGCATTCAGACAAATTTCTTGCGCCTGTGCAAGCTCCTCCACGACATAGTGGCACCACTCCGGCAGAGTCGGCAGCTTTACGACCACATGAATTGGCGGCAAGGAAAAACACACTGGCTAACTGGACTCCACCGGAGCTGACCTCGCCGTTGATCACTGCTGAAAGAGTTGCCCGCCTCGAGGAAGATGCCAGATGCCGGCCATCGAAGACCAAGGCAGCCCCCAATGGCTTGTGGACTCCACTCCATTGGAAGAATCAGGCACTGAGATGCAAGCCAGCGACACTTGGGGTGCCGGAGGCAGCAAAAGGGAACAGAGCGGACTGGCACTCCTGCATTCTGTCCCCACGGCACCCTCCACATGCCCCAACATATGATCCGCAGCATGCGCTCAGCTTTTGAATGGATGTACTGCTCGCATCAGTTTTTACAGATGGTGTCGGAGGACTCCTCACACTGTCAATGATGCCTTGCTTCTGAGTGGCTCTTTGGTATTTTTAGAACTCTGTACAGTTTGATTCCAGTTTGATTCAAGTTAGTCACGTCCCTGCCATGACACGGTAAACTGACGGGCTCTTCGGGGCACAGTCCTAACGGCTGCAAGGGCAGTCTAGCCATGTAGCTGTAGGGCCTTACGGGGTGCAGCAACATGTCTGCCTCTCACCGGCGAACCCTCAATTGAGGGGTGACAAGGATCACAACCGCCCGCACGACAGCTGACTCAGCTGAAGCGAATGAATGAATGAAAAAACGACGCCGTCTCCAGAGGAGACGATTCCCGCACCAGGAGCGAAGGATGGACTCGGGTGGCCACCCCCGTGGACGACATCATGGAGATCTTCGCCAGGGCCGGGCGGCCGTCGACATCGACTTCGCCCGGGCCCCTTTGTGCCTACTTGATTTAGCGTTGTGGTAGGTGCCGTCGCTGTGTCGGGGTGGGTGCGCCTGGCGGGCGCATGCAGAGGTGCGCACCCCGGCGCCGACACCGTGATTTTGGGGCGGTGCGCCTGGCCGGGCGCACAACTGCGCTTCGACCAAAAGAAGGGCTACCGCACCGCTTTTTCCGTTTTGGCTAACTAGTTCGGTAGCGCCCAGCTTGTACATAGTGATCCAGTTTGGTCTCCCGGCGAGGCGAGGCAAGCTAGTCTCTTGCGCTCCGATCCAGAATGGTTTTCTCACGCAGCCAGCATACCTCGCTGCAAACCGTCTCTGACCGGTCGGTGCCGAGGTAAGTCACCTCCATTGCCGCGTGCTTGCATATCCGAAATCTGCAGGCATGCTTATTCCGCTTCAACCGCATCAGTGTCCAAGAGAAAGGCATTGCGGCGCCTTGGTTTCCTTAATTTCCAGCTTCATTGCACGTTTGGTGCCAAGCCAGAATGCAGGCAAGGCCTTTTGCTCGTGCTGTGGCTATCAACTTGTGGCGCACGGGGCTTACAAAGAATGAGAAGGACGCAAGATTCGTGATGCCGAAGATCACCTTCGTTCTTGTCCTGTGGCAGAGGTTCGCACTATGCTGAAGCAGTCCGGGTTCGACTAACCTGCGAGCTGCAAGAGGCCGAAAGCTTCGAATAGCTTCGATACCTTCTGAACGCAGAATCTGGATGACGCGCAATTGCCGAAGATACTTGGAGCAAGGCATCACCACTGTCTCAAGCATCACCGACGCCATCAAGCCCCACACGCAGTCCTTCACGAAGGTCGTTAAAAGAGTCGCATGCCTCAGACAAAGTCTTAGAGCATTTGTTGGTGTACGACTCTGCCAGCACCCGGAGCAAAGGTCTGCCGACAGGACCATCATGCAGATGCAGCTGCCTCTCCTGGAGAAGTCCGAGGCGCTGCCATTTATGTGGCGCTGCCAGCTCATGGAGGATATGTTTCGAGCTTGCAAGCTGCTCTTGAATCTTTTGGTTTTTGTCGCGTTCTGTGACTCCTGGATTTGCAGATATCCTGGTGGCTGAGGGTCGTGAACCGACTGCGCCTCCGACGAGCCCGCGCGCACGCGCGCTGTCTGCTTGCAGCACTCCGCTGCTGGCACCCCTTCCGTGCATTGCGGATGATGCGCGATGTCATGGAAGCTCGGCCGCACAGACTCAAAGCTGTCATTGCGCTTTTTGCGACTACTAGAGGTTACATGTTCAGCATCTCAGCAGCAAGTAATTATATTGAGCTAGGCGAAAGGATCGAAGCGCCCTTCGCTACTTACCGCAGAGGTTCGTGTTTTGGGTCAGATCCTCCTAGACAGGTCCTGCCATGTTTTGCCGTATGCGGGTGCTGCAATCTGTGGGTCGTGCATGGTTACTCACTCGTCCCTGAGCCGGTGCGCAAAGAATGCCAAGAGATGGCGTTGCGGCGCGGCACTGGTTTTGTGCTCGTAGTGGTGGTTGCGAGCGCGCGCATGAGCGAGGGAGGGCCTGCGCGCGTTTGTGCCCGTGCGAGACTGTTCGTGCCTGCGTGCGCAGGTGCGGGTGGGTGGAGGGGCGGGGGTTGGGGCTTCCGTTGCAGGTGAAGCGCTCTACTCGTGTTTCGCCCATGCGAATTCAGATTCTTGAGTGGAAAGTGTTGTCCTGTCTCTCGACTGCCTTCGCACCTGGGTGGGTAGAATATGTCCATCTAGCAGGCAAAGATCCGACGACTACAGGATTTCCTTCGCCGTGCAGTCATCCGGTTGAAGGCCACGAGGGTGGCACTAAAGGCCCGGAATCCGCCTCGCCGTTCAAAATCTGTGGGAATCGAGCTCTGCAGGTGCAGATGCTGCAGATTGAGCGGGATCTGATCGAAAAGGACAGGGACTTTGTCGTGTGTCCAACTTCGCATTTGTGAAAGTGTGGCCACGTGCTGCGAGGAGCAGGACGAAGAACCGAAAGAGGCAAAGGATTCCAAGGATTTTTGCCGGCGGATGTCGCACAAAGCCTTGGACCAGAAAACTCAAGACCAGGCTGGTACTGGGCCGGTGGAATCATGTGTTGCAAGAATTTCATGGATATTATTATTGTCGATGCGTAGCGCCTGGATGGCAGACCAAAGCTCTTCTTCCTGACACTTGGCGGACGCAGGCAGTAAAGTGCGATGCTTACATTGGCATGAAGACTCAACTTCAAGGGGTTAGTTGTCAGTTGATTTCAACTGCAAGCTTCCACCTCCTTGCAAGCTTTGCTCTTCTGTGAGAGCAAGATGCCGGGAGCTTGCAACATGTCGTGCGCGTTACTGCTTTTTTCAGTGGGCTGAGTTGTTTATTGCGGCTTCGAAGACACGAGCAATTGCAGCTGCTGCAAGAATGGCGAATGGACATGGCGACTTACCACTGGGAGGCACTTTCAACATGAGCAACCAGCGATAGCAGGCGCCAGGCTCCAGGCTTTTGATTTTTTTCTATCGAGATCTGACCCAGGTGCAGGAATGGCGGAGAGCGCGCTCTGCATTGACCTGCCCAATCATGCCTCCTTATCCGACGCATGTGCCGAGCAGCAAGGACTGCAAGCGGAACGCACTACCTGTAAGGATGCAGATGCTTTCGCATGACACAGTGTTTTGGCCCGGCACAGGAGCTTGCAAAGATTATTTTCGAAGCCCGGAGAAAGTGCGGCTGGTTCATATTTGGTGGAAGTTTGAAATTATGTACCGTTTGGCTGGCGAACTGTTGGGAGAACATCTGGGAAGCAGTCGCTAATGGCTGAGGTGTGGGGTGGCGGGTGGGCAGTGAGTAGCAGAAAGCTGCAGTTGGTGCACAAAACGTCGTTGAAGAGCCTCGGTAGGATGGTGGGCTGAGCCGCGCACATGGGCCCCCGTGGCATATTACATCAATATCGGGTACACTCGGGTACTGGATGGGGCATGCAACGGACCTAGCGCTTCCGTTTGGCCCGCACTCGTTATCTGATGCAAGACACTTGCTTGCAAGTAAGCCCGGGCGACACTATCGCACGTTCTTTGTTGCAAGAAGCACAGTCCTGCTAGCCTGTAGCCCAGCAGAAAGTGGGTCCCCAATCAGCTTTCCATAGAAGCCGCTGCAAGAAGTCTCAATGAGTTGGCGGGCTTGAGATAGTGCTGAAATGGATCTGTGGGAAAGGCGCAGGCTAGCGGTCTTGCAACCCTGGCTTCGTGCCTCATAATGCCGAGTGTATTTCCCGTCTGGAGCTCTATTAACACGTAGAGATGTAATTACATAGTTCGTGTTTATATCTGATATGTATTTGTCCACATACTGCTCTGGAATAATGCAACAGGTTAGTAGTGCAGAAATGTAACATGATATGTTTTCTGAGATGGTATGTTGTGATATGTCATGGCATGGCAAGATATAATGTGATATGATATGATCTGATACTGACATGCTATGAGACAAATATGACATGGTTTGTGTAATATAAGATAATGTACTATGACGTAACATTGTTTGTAGTAGGATGATACTTACAATATGGTACAGTATGAAGTATTTAGTATAGTAGATTGTAGTAAAGCCTTGTAAAGTAAAGGATCGTATAGTACCCAATAGACGAATAGAGCAGAACAGAATAACTAATAGAATAGCTAGCGCAAATTTTTCGAATGGAATATAGAATAGGATAGAATAGACAGAATAATGCCATGATCAATATCTGTCTATCTGTCTTTCTGTGTGCTTGTGCAAGCTTGTTGCGGCGCCGAGCTCAGGCAGAAATGGAGCGCCACCGCCCATAACTTTGTCCACTGCCCCGAAGATTGAGATTGAAGGTACCGGCTTGGAATGGTACCCAAAGGAGGCATTCCGTTCATGAGATGCAGAACGACAATGATATTCTCCTAGCTGCCTAGCTGTTTCAACGCGACCGAATCCACACAATTCCTTCCCTGAAGTTAGCGGCTGGAGGCAGACGCAGGGCAGCTTCACGATCAATTGGACATGATGGAGGACTTTGCTCTTGGGAAAGTCCTAGTGGGAATCCAAGCGCCATATCTGCCCAGCCTGCGCAATCAAAAATCATGCCAAGCCAACCGCAACGCAAAGACCATCACACCATGGTAGCCGTCCCAGCAGCGCAACGCTTGGAATGTGGTGTGGTTTCTATTTCCGAAAAGTTCCAGAGTTTGTGTCGTCTGCAGGAAGTGATCGAGCCCCTGGTTACGCCAAAAGGAAGCATTCTTGATCCGAGTTGAAAAGGTCTCGAAGTTGCTGCCATACACAAGTTCTTCTCAAGCATTTTAGACTGTCTGCAAGCGCCGCTGGCACTGAACAAAGACTGCAGTTGTGCATGAGCTTCGCGCTTGTGAGTCGGTATTCCAGTCCAGCTGGTAGCCCGTTTCACCGATGTCTGCACGATTGAAATTCGAGTATTGTTGCGGTTGGCAATGCTTGACTGTACAGTCTTGCCTGTTTCATTGGTTGTCCTGGTGCCAAGCGCCATGGATAATTTTCGCCGTGGTGGGGTTGTCATGTGACATGTTCCCAGACAAGATAAGACAAGACAGCCACAGCTTCAACGGCTCGTGTGGGTCTCGCGGGCCCCGGAGTGACAGTCGTTGGTTGCAGCCATCCAAGCCAATAAGACAGTTCTCATCAAAAAGGTTGTGCCGCACTTTCTTGCCTGCTGGGTAATCACAGCTGTCGTCTTGCTACAAATGTACTCACGATCTCACATGCCTAGGCCCGGCTGGCCTTGACCGCGAAGGAAGCAGATGATGAAACGACGGGTGTCTCGCTGAAAACGATTGACTGGCTTGGCTTGCCAACGACCGGCTAACTTAATTATCGTCTTGTGGTGTTGCAGTCTGTAGCACGAAAGGGAGCAGCGCTTGCTCCCGGGTAGCATAAAGCCGCCACCACCTGTGTGGGTGGCCTCTTGCCAAGAAGGCAATAGCAGTGAGAGCATGTGCCAGTTGCACAGTACAACATGCAACATCATCAGTTGCTAACAGGCTTGGGGTCGCTTGAACTGGCCAGCTTTTGCGCACTGTTTGCATGGAACTCGCCCGCAACTGATACAAACTCCAACTCCGTGATGTCAAACCAAGGGTATTCAGCTGGAATCGGGTGGGTGAGTTGGACAGAGCAGTGTAGCTACTGTGAGCTGCGGTTGCGGTGGTCACTCGATGTGTTGGCCACTCATTTCACAGAAATTGGACAGTACTGCAGAACACAGTTTATGCCCCCAGTGCAGGTAAGGGCAACCCATGCCCCACAACCGTCTCACTTGTGAGAGAACGTTTCGAGCGACTAGATTGGTGTGAGGCCTGCTTAGCTTGTCCGTGTCCATGTGGCAACGGAGAAAAGCCGAAAGTTCAGTGAATCCGAGACCGATGAGGCACATGCGGGTGGCACGTGAGAGAAGGCGCCGAACATGCTCTTGCAGGCTCATGAGGTCAGAAATGTTGCAGCACTTCCAAAACACATCATCAGTTTCGGGTGAGCATGCACTTTCGAGCTTCGCGCTCTACGGTGGAAAGGGAGCCCATACACTTAAGTACACGGAAATTTGCTTCGACTAACGGTTCTTTGCGATCAGACGAGAATTGTGAGCGAAGTGGAGAAACTTCAGGCGCCGCTGCCCACTGCACATGCAGATGCAGTGTGTCGGATCCATGATGTTTGGCAGGTCCGCCACGTTGTGGCGGCAAGCAATGCCTTTGGGCGTTGAGGCTTTAGAAGCTGCCGTGGATGCAGCCCTGGCTGCAGAGGCAGTCCGCGGGAATTTGATTACAATTCCGATGCTATGCGATTCTGAAGCTTCGTGCATGCAAAGGATGGCCGGAAAAGCGTCCACTGTCTTTCACCTGCAGAAGGCTCAGGAACTGCAGGGCCTTTGCTTGGACCGATTCCTGAGGAGCTTTAGCCCGCTAGTTGGCTATGTTGGCTAATTTGCGGTTCGACTCTGCATAGGTCGTGGAAGCTCTGCGGACCCAGACCGCCTTGGCACAGTCGTGCACTTGTGGGCATTCTAGCACTCATGGGGGATGGGATGAATGCATGGCACACAAGGTCCTTCCTGCCTGGTGTATCTGACAATGGTGGCGAAGCCCGCAAGCAGCCTGTGAGTTCGGCTTTGAAAGGCTTCGACTTAAGACTGTGAGCAGCCTCCCAGATCTCAGCTACTTCCCACATCTTCCCACCGAGTGGTAGTCGTGCAAAGAGCGTTGAGTCAGCGACTCGGATCCAGGTTCTTCCAGAGACTACTTGCGGGTGACCTGCGCTTTCGAGCGCCTTGTGACCAAGGTGCCTAGAATTGGCTTAAAGGCCTCCAAGCTGTCTCATGCCATGATCACCCCAACACATCGCTATGCAATGGGAGTGTGGAGAGCCAGGGGTCTTCGCCGTGGTTTGCGCAACTAGCAGACCTTCTAAGAGGAGCTGCCGTGATGGCGCCATGTTTTATGCTGTGTGGTTATGCATGGCTGTGGGAGGGAGGTGAATTAGTCACCGTTTGCTTTGGAAGCAACTGTACCTGGACTTGCATTGCAGGCAGAGGTCATGCCGATACTTCCCAGGCTCGTGCAACCCTGTTCCGCTGGAGTTGCATTGATAGAGAAATTCACAATCCTAGCCCGAAGCCAATCTGGCATCCTCCTCCTTCTGCTAGGCGACCATTCGCACAGTCCGACTTCTCGGAATCCGACGCCAGAAATGAGGTGCTCGGAGTTCACGCGGCAGAGCTTCAAGTCGAACAAGATCGAACAAGTGAAAGTGACGACTCTGTTGAGTGCAGGAAGCTGATATGGATGTTCATGAGTCCGGAGGCACGAGATGTTGGGGAGCAGCAGCGAGAATGTTTTTTCTCGATATTACGCTGCAGTGTGAACACAGACAGCCGACAGCACACGCCCCGCAGATCCAGACAAAGCGTCCTCATCTGGCACAGGGAGCACCGAGGTGGCAGCCGGGGTCATGATGATCATCTTGTGCCTCATCGAGCGATTCCATGCGAGGAGCCCAAAGAAGATGCGGCAGAAATGCTAGATGTCGAGGACATGGATGTCGACGACGAGCCACATCTTGACTTCAGATCTCCCATGTCAGCGTGTGTTGCTCCACCTCACACGCATGAGAATGGACCTCTAAGGAACTGTCAACGCCTTCAATTACGTGGTTGTCCGCCGCCCTGGCATGGAACCGGGGTTATTACGGCTGCAGCTGACTCGATGTGGTGGGTGTGATGAATCGCACCCCACCGAAGTCCTTGTGCGGCATTCTGTTGAGGTTCTTACTGTCGCTTGGACATGATAGCTGCTAGTAGACATGCTTGAGGTCCAAAGCTTTGTCGTGAGGTTAACACAGCCTGGAAGTTGTGCCAATCGAAAGAGAAAGGAGTGCGGCATCCATATTTCGCGAAGGTCAGCAGAATCCCAATACCTGCAAGGATTAGTAGTGCACTGAGGTGCTTCCTTCTTCGTTATCTGTTAAGACCTTGGCTGTACCGCCTGTATCAGGTTGTGGGTTTTCGGCTTGTTGGGGGAGGATTGCAGCCAGGTGTTCACGGATGCTAGCTCTTCATCAAGTTGCGGCAGATTTAGCAAAGATTGAGTCTGATACAGCAAACTTGCAGGCATGTCAGTGTGTTGGGGTGATCCCGCCTTTGAAGGTTGACTTTTAAGGCAGGAGGCCCGACCCCCACCATGATCAAGCGGCGCGTGCCTTCGTTCGGGAAAGGGGGAAGACCCAGTGTGCAGGTAGACAACATCCCTTGTGCACGCAATGGGCAAAAGCATTGCGCACGCGCGACTTCTCCTTCTCGGCCTTCCTCATCGCCACTAGCTTTCGTTGGTCCTGGGCAAATCATGTCTAGATTGTGTCGGGCAGGGCATCGCAGGGCTTTCCGTGGATCTTCGCAGCGTTGCCGGTTGGGCTGCCCTGATCTTGCATGATCGCCAGCGGCATGTCATTCGAAGTCTGTCGTGGCCATATTTGCTTTCCTGGAAGCTTACCTGGACCGGATTCAGGTGAACAGGGACACTTTCAAGATCGACTCACACGTTTGTTTTTTTTGCCTCAACGCTCAAAGATGGGGGTCGTTTGCATGTTTGGGGTGCGTCATGCGGTAGGAAAGCAACTGAAGCTTAGCTGATTACAGCTGATTTCGTCCCTACCCGCCAGAGCTCTGTTGACTCGGGGGGGCATATGGCAGCTTTTTTCTGCGGTAGTAGGTTAGAATCGAACAGGGCTGGATCCTGCCAAGGAAGTCCCGCCCATGCGTGTGCTTGCAATTTTCTGCCATTGGCAAACCATGCACGGCGAAAGGGTTGCAAAAGAATGTGAGGACCGAGTGCCAGTGCCAGGCGCTCTTGTCGGCCATTCTCCCTCTCTTGACGAATGCCTTGCCGAGAGATCAGAACGAGGCACAGCTCACTGAGACGTCGTTTGATTGTTGCCTTATGTTATGTTTTGTTATCTCCGACTGATGCGACGGAGATCCTCTTCCCACGCTGCACAGGTCGCCATCATCCCCCACCCTCACAAAATGGAGAGACAAGAGGCTGCAGAAGGTGACAGTGAGCTGCCCGTTGTCATGTAAGCACATGCAGCAGTGATGTAAGATTTCCACTTAGCGCTCGGCAGACACCATGAATGTGCATTTGGGGACCTCACGATGGCGCCCTGTGGGGTCCTCAGTCTGCAGTGATGACAACGTCGAGGAGCCAAATCGAGCACAACAAGCCTGATCAGAAAGGTCTTCAACACGAAGAAGATTTGCGACAATTGCGGCACACGTAAGCCTGGACGCTTTTAGCGGCCCAGAATTAAGATCGCGGCAGTGTCTCAGAGCACCTGACAAGCTTTGGACAGCTTGAAGTCTTTCAGGTTCTGAACCACTGCTATCTAAACAAGCTTACATGTTGCACGATCTGGTCCTCAAACAGTTCAGACGGCAGGTATCACTGATCGCTTCTACTACCACTGCTCGGAGAATTGTGACATCGACTTTTGCCAGGCTTTTTCGGCACAGCCTGACAGAGAAAGCCACGGAGAAAACTCGTACCGGAGAGCAACAAAGTACTTCGATAGCCAGGACTGTCACACAAGATCCAGAGAGTTGCTGGATGCCTTCATGGTTTGAACCTGAGACACTACTCCCTTTCGCATGCGGCATAGTGAGTATTGAGCGAGTATAATAGTATCGTGCCCGTGGGTTCTGGCATACGTAGGCAGAGGTCGACGAAGTCAACGATGAGAACTTGCATGAAACCCAGAGTCAGAGTGTCGTTGCGCTCCGAAGTGCTGCGAATCTTTTGGCGATAGCATCTGGGTGCCCACGATGTGCCACTGTCGGTTGAGTCCGCCTTCGCTCTGCTATTGAAAGGTCAAGGAGGTTGTTCTGGGTCATCGACATAACCGAACGAATAGGACGGAAGGGCAACAGCAATGTGTCATTTCCTGGTTGTTCCTTGCGCCAGCTTTCAGTTTATGCTGTTCAGTACACAGTGGTTGCCCTCCTTGAATGCTCTTGCAGGATGGCACGTATTGCATCTGAATACGGCGGATCGGCGAAGGCAAGCTCTGCCTTTCGACATGATCTCTGTGCTTTCTAGCAACTCCACAGAGCCTTGGAAACACGGTCCGATGTAGCATACTTGCAGGTTGGCCCATGAGTTAGCATTTTCATGGCCGACCGTCCTCTTCGAGAAGCTGGCACAGGTGGCCGGCCTAGCAGACGAAGTTGGAAACATGAAGACTGCTTCAGTCGCATGCATCCGTGCAGCTGTTGCGCATCCTCGTGGCTGAGGCTGCCGTCGACGTAGTCAATGCCAGAGTCGTGCATGTGCGACTCACTTGCTTAACCCGGCTCTATTCCATTTCGTGTGGTTGCCGATGAGCAGAATGGCATACATAACCTGACAGCATTCACAGCTTTAGTCTAGTGCCGTAGGGAGAGCTCTACTGCTGAGTTGTTTTGGCGGTTGCCAGGTTCAAGATGTCAAGGACATCCGTTTTGGGCAGTTTGTGAGCTTCAGTTCGAAAGGCTTCTTCAACCTTTTAAGATGTCCGTTACATGAGGAGCCAAGACAGGCAAAGAATACAAATGCCCCATAGAAGCTTGTCAAGGACATCCAGTCAGACGAGCGATTCTGGCACGCAGTAGGCCAAGACCTCGCTCGTGCCAAACCAGCCTTGGGGCTTCGGTCACTGTCTTGCTTCTGCAGGTTGGCTGCAATTCCTGTACAGCACCAATGAGTTGCCATGCAAGACAAGGTCAGGGTCATGCCGTAGTAAGGTATTGTGGACGTGACGTTTCAACAGAACCGTGATCCCTTGAGTGCTCGGTGAAGTTCGAAGGAGACTGGAGGAGCAGAGCAGTCGTGGTCCAAAGGTGTCGCCCTGAGAACCACCCAGGGCAAGTCACGCTCCGTGTTCCTGCAAGAGAGAGCTTGTTGATAGTGAAGAAGACCCGAGGTCGACTACGAGCTCTTTGTGCTTGATGGTGCGACCGAGTCTTTGCTCAGACACATGGGTCCCAAAAATCGCTTCGCATGCAGCCACTTGACCATCTTCCGCGGGTAAACAGGCTGCCATTGGCACCCAGTTCTCTTTTCGACAGTAGTCGAAGGCTTCAACCACCCTCTCGTCTTGCGTCTTGTGTTTGTTGCAATTGGCCCTTGTCCTTGGGGGGCTGCTGCGAAAGAGCGGTTTGAAGTCTCAAACTCATGCCGCCGACGACTGGCTTCAGGATGCCGGCGATTGGCTCGCAGCAGTGGTAGGATGTGCACGCCCGTTTCGAAGCCCTCACAGACATGGGCCTGCGTGACATTTTAAGTGTTGTGGTGTGGTTTGCCTTCGGGTCAGGAGTCTTCGCGTGCCTTGCCGTTTGTCTGGGGGCTGCAAGCACTTAAACATGTGGATCCTCGCCGGGACGATCACTGCGAGAGTTTTATCTTGTGGCCACTGGGCATGTCTGCTGACCGAAGTGGAAGTCTAAAGTCCAGACGGTGCTCAAGTGCAATATTCTATGCAGTGCAGTAGATTTCGGCCCCTTACATCCGTGTATCGTGCGTTGGGTTGCTTTTTCGCGCCACGACCTGGTGGTGGAATTTCAGTGTTGAAAAGTGTTGCTCTCAGCCTGGACCAGGCCCTATCGTTTCAGTGTTTCGTTCTTGCACGACACGCCACAGTCTGTCACCGAAGCTTGGAGTAGGAATCAACAGATCAACCAGTCGACTCGAACAGGACTCGTTACGTCGCAAATTCGGACACAGAAGAAGTATGTAAACCGTTGCCAACAACTCTCAAGCAGCGCCATGGTGGCAAAAGAGCATGCAGCAGCAAACAGTATCAAACCGATCAGAGCAAAAAGAGCAAGCTGGGGAAGCAGTGCTAGAGCCTAGACACAGTATTAGGGCCCGCTGTGTTTTGTCTGGGAAAAAATACTGGAAGGTTTGAAGCACGGATGCCAGCATTGCAGTGACATTCCCGTCGAAGTGGTGCGGAAAATCATCCGCTAATTACTTGCAGTTCACGTAGCCTGCGTTTGTTCAGGGTGTCTGGGCCTCTGGGCCTAGTGACATCGCATGGGAGGTATCAACAAGTGCGAGCCGCTCTCGGAGTTTCAACGCTGGCGGAAGCACCCCGGTGCCACAGTGCCTGGCTCTGCTGCACGCGTCCTCCGTCGAACACGGACGATTGTCATGCCAATCGTTGGTGACCCCAGGTGCCGAAAGTGTTGGACGTGCGAAGGTTTAAAATCACGAACGACTTTTGCTTGATCCCCAGCTCCATGCAGACGTCCGCAAATGCGTCGCAACAGAGTTCTGTGGTTCATCTGTTGTGTGATTGAGGCTCCTTCCTGACGCATAGTAACTTAGTGCCGGTAAACTTCCGGCGGGCGCCGCTCTCGGAAGATTAATGTCGGTGAGTCCAATACCACAGCGGGAAGACGTCCTGCACTTCCGAAGGTTTGCTTGCTTTGCGACGTGTGGGAGCAGATGCAGGCCCTGGTCACAAAGCACCTGTTGAATAGAAAGTCTCAAACCGTACATGCGGATGCGCAAGTGATTCGGTTGATCACTGAGATATCTATACCAGTGCAGGGGCGAATCGTGCCTTTGCACCTCGAGGCAGCCATGGACTAATCACGCGCGCTTTCGCTTGTTGCCGCTTGTCTGAGGTTCCTCGTGAGTGCCAGCCTTAACTTCACCACATGAGTGACTGGCAGATGTTTAGACTTGTGATAGAGTTGGCTCCGGCATTCCAAGCATCCGAGGCCACAGCGACTCGTTCATGCCGTTATCGTCGTGAGCTTGGGCTTCTCCGCTGTGCAATGTGCAGCTCGCCAGGGGTTCAACTTCTGAGGAGCGGTTCTGCGAAAGCCTCAAAGATGCGGATCTCCGACAGCCGTTACGCCCTTAGACTTACAGGGCAGCGAAGGGGTGAGAGACAGAGAAGCACTTGGGTGGTCCGGGAAGCTTCAATGGCCCGCGCGGGGGGCGGGACTGGAAGCTTCCCGGCCTCTCTTGCCTGGTCGAGAGAGAGAGAGAGAGAGAGAGAGAGAGAGAGAGAGAGAAGGAGCTGCTGGTGGCCCCCCCCCCGTCAGATAGCGTCAGTTGGCGTCAGTTGCAGCCGGCCCGGCCAAGCGTCAGTTGGCGTCAGTTGGAAGGCCCCCCCCCCCGGCGTCAAATAGCGTCAGTTGGCGTCAGTCAACTCCCTCCCACCAGACATACGAGAGGGATACCATGCTGCTGACACCTGGCGACCGCTTGCTCCTGGAACAAGAAGAACACGGGTGGAACGTTCGCGTGGAATACCTATCGCCGGACGCCCCAACAGCCATAGGCCATCTCCGTCAGAGGCGATGCAGCCTGATTGCAGCAGAACGAAGAGCACAGCCACAAGCCACAACTAGGGGAACAACACCCCTGGTAACAATACCTGAGCATGGAGACACAGACAACGCGCAGACCCAGCAGCATGAGCCCACTGACTCACGGGGCGCAAGCAGCAGCAAGTACCAGGAGCAGGCAACAGCATCAGCAAGCTCCAGCTCGTCCCACGAACCACCACCCAGCTACTGCCCACAGACACGAAGCAAGACAAGTGCGGCCCGTGACCAACCTCGAGAGCACGTCAATACGCTCTCCGATGGGCGGAGCCTCCGCAAGTCCCAGAAGGAAAGCCAAATACCAACACAAGCAGCAGCTGCAGCAGCGAAACCCAAAGCAGCAACCCCCTTGGCTGAGCTCCTCAGCGACGGACGCGAACTTCGCAGGGGACGCCACAATCAAGCACCACAGGGAAGCAACGGTGGTGGACCAACGACACCCACGACCACCTCCATTGACACCACACCCTCCTTTACCACCACCACCACCAGTACCACGCAACCCGACGGGGACGACAACAGCCTCATGCAGAGCAGCCAGAAGCGAGCCCCCAACAAGCAACAGTCGGGGGACATTGACATTACAGCAACCAGCCCGACCCAAAACCAGACCCCGACCTCCCCCTACCCCACCCCGCCGGAAGAAGGCCAGGTAGCGAGTGATCCAGACACCGCAACGGCAGTCAACCCTGCGGCAGAAGCTTCCACCCCAGCAATGCTCGAACACGATCCTGGCAAAGGGTCGAACAGGGGCTCATGGAAATTCGGCGCATCGCAGAAACACACGACGACTCCCAAAGCCGAGCAATAGCCAGCATGGCAGAAGCAGCCATTATTGAGCTGCTCGTGGACACGCCAACGGCACAACTGATTGAAGCCACACAGGATGGCCTCCCTGCTGCGGGGGATAGACCCACCACAACTTCACAAACACCTGCAGCTGCAGCCCTTACAGCAGCACAGCATCTACATCACTTAGCTAGAACACTTCTAACTAGAGGGGGAGACACATGCTTGCCCTACGCCATGGTTGCTCCGCATGTGGATGCTCTTATCCGTTGGTTCAGCACGCTGGAACGGGAACATTGCAGTACATGTACAACTGCCTCCAGTCCTAACACCGCTCCGAGAGATCCTGGATGGCATCTTCGGTGAGAAGCCAGGGGGATCTCAAACTTGGGCAAAGCTGGTGGCCGTTGCTGAAGCGCTGGAAGCCCTCCTCCAAGGGGACGTTTTGGCCCACCTGTCGGACGTTGTCGCACTGAGCCAAGGGGGAGCCGACACCTCCTTGCTTCAGACTGGAGGAGCACCAGAGTGGTACATGGCTGTTGAAACCCTACGAAGCCTGCTGCAACAAGTTCGCCAATGGCCAGTTCACATGCTGCCGACGGTCCAACAAGCAGCCATGAACCTCGTCCGGGGGATTGCAGCCGCGACCCCGGAAGAGACTGTTGGTGGCGTGGGGACTGGAAGCCTGATGTGTGGTGGTACAGGGAACGGCATCATGGGCTGGGGGACGTAGCGAGAGCGTCCAGCAGTTCACCACGGGGGAATGCGCAACGACGTGCACGCAGCCCCGCTGCAGACACGGACGAAATGTCCGACAGCAGCCACCGTCGACCCCGTATCCTTGCTGAACACGTGCACGAGGGGCTCTGAGACCAAGATCGGGGAGTACACCGCGACATGGGGTGACTGAAGCCTCTCCACTTCGGAGATTGAGCAACAAGTACCACTGAGGTGTAGGGGGACCTTGAGCCGAGTGAAGCAGTCGCTGAACAAACCATTCCCATTAGTCACTTGGGTTATCCTCTTTTGCTTCCTTCCCCCCTCGCATTAGTTTTAGTATTGTACGCAGGAGTCCTCCCAAGCCAAACCATAAGCCCAGTGCTGGAGTCGGTGCTTTCATCATCCCTGCTTGTTTGTCAGTGTTTTTGGGAAGATCCGGGGGACTCCCACTTTTGCTGGATCGATGTCGTGAGGGGGAACAAGCTTGACTTGCATATGGTAGCCTTTCAGGCTCGCATGTACAGCTGTGTCTTTGTTTCCATATAATTCCCCTCATGCAAAAGAATCCGATAAACATGTTCTGCACCATCGTGGAGGCGGCCTCCTGCAGAAGCGTTGTAGTGCGGTGTAATGTAACAACTGCTTTGGCTGCCATTTCTACCCATGCATTTTTACTTGAACGTTTGCACCGCAGGTAGCGCTACATGTCGCACGTGTGCTGGTTGTCCCTCCTCAAAACTTTGGTTGTTTTGTTTTCTTAGTTTAGCCTGTTCCCGGGGGGACGTGTGGCACACATGCATCTGTGGCCGGCGCCTCAGCAAGCACAGTTAACTGCAATCTGTTCTCTGGGCCTGCCAAACTTGGCAACATTGTGATTTGATGCTCCCCTCACTCCTGGCCACATTCCCCCAAAACAGGAAAGCTGTGAGGATGAGGGGAACAACACGGAAAAGATGGGGGACGCAACCATGTTGAAGTGAGTGTTTGTTCTTAGCATATGACTGTTGCTCTGGTTGTTGATGTCCTTTCGACATGACTGCGAAACCCAATGCAGATGATTGCAAACTAACACAACCTTGATGCGGGGGAAGTTACTCCTTTTAGCACTTTTACACCCGAGGTTGTGGTACTAATTCAGGCGTCCACACAGTACTGCCTATGTTGAGTCCGGGGAAAATGAGTTGGTTTGTATCTCCTTAGCCGTGAATTACTAAACATAGCATATCAAAATTATCGAAAACATACCCGGTACTCGAACAACCTTCTCACACCCCCGAAAGCCCCATAACATATGGGGGGCCAATAGGCCGAGGGGTCTGACCCGCCCCCTATGCCCTGGGGAAGAAGAAAGAGAGAGAGAGAGAGAGCGAGAGACAGAGATCTTTCAAGTCACCTCCGCACCAGTCCGTCGCGCCACTGGCGCGCGGGCATGGGGGAAACCTCCATGCTCATAACCTTTCGGCGATTCTATTCCTTCTTGCCATGGCCAACTCCAGTGCTCTGTCACCGGATGCCAAGCTGTTCCGACAGCTGCGAGCCTTGAGACCTGCGGAAAGCTGTGTTCGCTACTGACGCTACACCGCTACACCGCTGCATGGGCAGTCCACAAAAACCGAAAAACCAACAAAAAGCTGGACTTCTCCACTTATGCAGCTGCATCCCCGGAGAAAACGACAGATGCGGAGTGCCTCTGACTGCATTTCACAATCTGGGCTGGCCATGTCTCGACATGATCGACATAGCCCTGGCTCGTTACTATACACAGCAGCCTGGCCCCTGCAAGCCCGCGCGATCAACTTAGCTGCTCGCGGTCTTATTTGAGCTGGTGACGAGTGAGCGCTCCCTTGGTGTGAGCAGCCCCTCGTGTCTGGAGATTTTTCTATCGACCCTGAGCAGTGTACTGCGAGACTGCAGGATCAATTGGTCTTTGGGCTGTACACAACATGCAGGACCCATGATGTGGATGGGTGCAGTCGACCTTTGCTGGCAAGCTGACGATTGGTGGGGTCGCTTTTGACCCACTTTCTGGCTTTCCATGCTGGTCTGTCCACTAATTGGTAATTGGTGCACCACATGCAGGACCCATGATGCGGATGGGTGCAGTCGATCTTTGCTGGCATGCGGACGATTGGTGGGGTCGCTTTTGACCCACTTTCTGGCTTTCCATGCTGGTCTGTCCACTAATTGGTAATTGGTAATTGGTACTGGGTCTCTTCGTGACCGGCCGTTCGGAATTTGCATGCTTGCCATCGTGCTGAACTGAAGTACTCGCCTCGGAGTGGCGATGGATTCGTGCCAATTACAGAAATTTGGGAGGCTGCATGCGTGTGCAATGCAATGGAGCCTAGTCAGACTCTGCAGGAATGTGAGTTGCCTTCTTTGTCAGTCTGAGAGGATCGCCTCGTGTTGACCTAGACCCTTTAAACTGTGAAACGGCAGTCTGGGCATAGTCCTGCCGCTCTAAGAGCTGGCCCCTTTTGCTCGAACCTAACACCTTTGTTAATCATGGTGTTTCCTTTGTCAACGTGCTGCCCCTGTTTGAGCTACGGCAGCTGCTGTTGGAAGCTAAACGGCATCCATTAATTGATCGTGCATTGGCCACTGTTCTTTCGGAATGTACCCTGCAATGCGGGCTCGTCCTAGCAAGGTGGGAGGCAAAAAAAAAATAACCCTGCCGAAAGAAAAAGACAGAGAGAGAGCCCCTATGGACGAAACCCAAAAGGGGGAACGAACAAAACCCGTGAACCGCGGGTGCGCGCTCGCGCGCAGGGGGGGCAGCTGGACCGCTGCTTCCTCTTTGCCCCGAAGAGAGAGAGAGAGAGAGAGAGAGAGAGAGAGGGAGGGGACACAGAAGGGACTTTTGCATTCGCGCCTTTGCATGGGGGCTATGCTGAGCGAGTTGTGAGCCCACCACCCCCATGTAGCCATAGGGGCGCGGACACGAGGCCGGGATGCGCGTTGGGGGTGCTAGTGTTCGAGGTCAGGGGCTCACAACATGAGGCCGGCAACACGCTAGGTCGCTCGCAGCCGCAGTCTGAAGGAGCCCAGAAGCCTTCCACTCATTAACACAGTGGGAGGGGGGGGCCTGTGACCTGAGGGTCAGCGAGCTGACCCTGACGCCATGCAGAAAGAAAGCAAGAGGGGACACAGTGCGGTAACGAGTTGCAAGCTGGCAATACAGTGCGAGTTAGCTCCAGTAGCCGCCTTTTCGCAGACAAGATGAGGCCTGGGCCTGGGGGATTCAATAGTTGTAAAGGGGGTTACAAAGTTGCAGAACGGGGGCCTCATCTTGTGTAGACTCTGCAAAGACCCAAACAGACAGGGGGCGCCCGCGCGCGTGGGAGAGCGTGCAAGCTTTCTCCTTGACTGTGTGGAAGAAGAGAGAGAGCGAGAGAGAGCTCCTCCTAACAGCCTCTTCAGCAGCCAGATTGTTGTTCGAAGCGGCGGGGGAGTTCCGTCGACTCATGCCGACCCTCGTTGATGAGCAAGTGCCCTTGGGGCGATGCAACTTCTTCATGCGGCGGAGGCCTTTTTGGAGCGGTGATGGCCACCAGCGAAGAGACGCAGACTGACCCAGGGGGACCTGGCGGGAGTCTGCCACTAGCCGACCAGCCGGTGGCTCCAGCGAGCGATGCAAAGGAAGGGGGCCTTCAAGACCAAGCATGCGATGCTTTGCAGCTTGTGGCCAACCAAGACGGGGGAGCAGTGCAACCGGGCCAATGGCTGGGCCTGGTGGGAGCCATGGAGTCCCAGGCGCAAGCACAGATCACGGACAACCTGGAGGAAGCCATTCAGCAGGCGGCCCAGACACAGCTCGACCAGTACGAGGACGACCAAGGCGCTGGGGGAGAGCTCGACCAGTACGAGGACGACAAAGACCCGGGGGGGGACGCAGAAAACCTGGAAAGCCTGGCCACTACGCTGCCCTGGCACGCCTGGAACCAAGCCCTTTATGGTGGGGGCAAGATCCGCACCATGAAGACAGTGCTGCAGACAACCGGCATGGG
Source organism: Symbiodinium necroappetens (assembly GCA_905231915.1). NCBI lineage: Eukaryota > Dinophyceae > Suessiales > Symbiodiniaceae > Symbiodinium > Symbiodinium necroappetens. The sequence continues at coordinate 878 of CAJNJA010013375.1, read as the reverse complement.
GGACGAAGCAGTTCTGAGCCGGGGAGCGAAGTGAGTAGCCCACCTGGCCACCGTCGCAGACGCATGCATGCAATAGGACTCTAAGTACTCCTGAAGCCCACTGGCCCGCCCCTTGAATCCATAACCAGTCCTATTGACATGCCTGAGCCTCTCCAATGGGGGAGGAAAACGGAGCCCGTAGCCGAAAGTGAATGGGGGATCGTTCTGAACTGTAGCTGTAACTATCCTGGGTACCAACGTTTCCTGTACCTCAACGGTCCCCAAACACAGCAGCAGAGGCTCATGCCACCACTTGCCAAAGGGGGAGCACTGTGATTTACTTGTTTATGCTGGTCCTGTACTTGTGTTGTTTCCTTCCGGCCCCGGGCAAGAAGTGGCATACAATCAACATGTCGTACAGCAACGTGTTCGAAGTGACCTCGGGGGAAATTCGTTTTCTTGTGTCTAACAATTATGTCGCTACCTTGGTTTCTTTCCTCTGGGGGAACAGAAAACAAGTAGTATAACAGACGACCTTGCACCACTGTCCACACACCTGGCAGATTAGGGGACTGGTAACCTTAGTGTACTGTTCGCGTGCTTGCTACGGCCGGGGGCTCAGCCACAGTTGTTAGTCGCTACGTAGCTGTTTGTGCAGTGGCTTGAGTGCAGACAGTGCATGTTCCAGCATGTGGGGGATGTGCAGCTTTTCATGGGTAAGTTTTTGTGTTCATGGTGTCGGCGATTGGGGGACCACCAGCTGGAACCAAGCAAGGAGTGTACAGCAAAGCTCAGGGGGGAAAGCCCCCGTCGAGGGTCTTCAAATCCTGCCTGGACCCGGCAGGTGCGCGCACGCGTGCGGGGGGCGGGGTCGGACATACCCCAAACCCCAAGCCTGG
>CAJNJA010013374.1:0-12687 GCA_905231915.1 Symbiodinium necroappetens | reverse complement strand
CACACACACACACACACACAAAAACCCCCGGGACTCGGGCCGTGTCCATCAACAGCACATCGAAGCCTTCCGCCAGGAGGCCAGCAAGGAGTCGCCTTGGGAAGGCCCGAGCCCCGAACCCCTACAGTAGATTCGTGCAATCACAGCTGGCAACGGTAATGGCAAACCCTAGAGCCCTCGATGCGACTGAACTTGGGCTTCGAGCTTTGCCCTGGACTTTTGGGGCTTCAGCCTTCTGTCTACTGGGCCGGTGCAGGGTTTTGGGCCTTGGGGGCTAACTTTTGGATGCTTCGCTGCAGTGGATTTCGGGGTTGCAGGTTTAGGGGGTCATGGCCTCATTGCTGTTTTGGGGCCTAGCGAAGCCTTGGAGTTGGGCTTGCAGTGTCCAGGCCTAACCCACTCGGTGCGCGACCAGCGGGTCATGTAGATGTCCAGGGTCTCCTGGGAACACTGCGAGCCTTAATACGTGAACCCAACTATTCAACTGGAGAGGATCCGCCGAGCGGCATAAAGCCAGGACGCAATGCCCTGGCTCTGGAAAAAAGCCAATGTCCTGAGCACAACAATGCATCCCCGCTTTCAAAAAAATAACGACAGATCCGACTTTCCAGTCACGACCCGCCCGTTTCATGGGCATGGCTATGCTTGGCTGCCGGCTCAGGATCCAGCGAAAGCACGACGAACGCTCGCTCCTTGCGCACTTTGCTTCTAGGCTCTCAGAGTGGGGCACAGGATGGACGCGTCGCAGCACATGGTGCAAGGCCATGTTCATGTCTTACCAGGGCGCCCAATGTGGAGCATTCAGCCGGATCGATGCCCGAAGATTCAAGGCCTGCCAGGGACTGAAGACGCCTCTCCACCCTTTGAGATTCGGCTGTTTGGGGGTCCTTCCGTGGTAGCATGCAAAGCTGAATCTGCATCCTATTGCTGAGTGCAGGATTCAGTACCAAGAGTTGTGTGAAAGCGATGCAAGAAAGCGGAGTTGGACTGAACAAGATCTCTGGATTTACGGCGGTCCGTGCTTGTGTGCCAGCATGCAGCTTACGTGTCCATGTCGATAATCCTACCACGAGAGGCTTGAAACTTAACCACGTACATTTTGCACACGAAGATCCGTGGCACATACATAACAAAAAGACAGGGAGAGACAGCTGCCCAAATTTAGAACCAACACTCACTGAGCAACCACAGCAAGAGAGACTCCAGCATCGTGCGAACCCTCACAGACACGACATGAACAGCAGAGGTAGGAGATGGTTCTGCAGGTAAGGGTCCTATGATTTGGTGCCGCAAACGTCGACCTTCCAAGGAGCGCGCCATCTTCGAGAACTTGCTGCCACCTCCCGACCAGGTGCACACCTCAGAGGCGAGGGATCCCGGTTGTGGTTCCTAAGTGGGGTTTAGGGTTTAGGGTTCCGGGTGTCGGAGCACAGCAGGCTGCTGATGCTAGGCCCTGACAGCTCTGGAGTACATGCAACATCGCCGTTGCGAATGTCACGAACAGTCGCCTTTGATCTAGCCTCAAGGAATGAATCAACGCGTCGATGGAAACGTGAAGCGTGAATCGCAAGGGGCTCATCGGAAGTGGACGCTGAGATGAGAAAGCTGTCCTTCGTGACTCGCAAACATGGGCGACCTTTCGTTTGCTCCACAAGGCGACGGCCCAAACTTCCAGATGCTGTCCCAGCTTAAGCTGTTAAGTCAACCTCGGGAAAAGCTCTCGCCGAGCCTTCAAGTCGAATCCAATTGCACCAGCTGCTACGGCCCTGAAAGCTTCAGCCAAAACCCTGCAAGGCAGCACTCGGCTAGCGACCAGTGTCCCACGCACGGCCGCAGCCTCCAGCAGTTCTTTTGGAACTGGCCTCGTGCAAACGGTCGGGCGAAAGCAGAGAGGAAGCTGAGGCCGACGAGAGCACTGAGTGTCGAATCAGTTGGGGACCCGACAACTCTTGAAGCCCGGCATTCTTCCGCCAAGCGTCCAGGGAGGCTTGTAACCGCTGCACCTAGCGCATGCTTCTGGATAGAGATTCATCATTCTTGCCAGCCGGGACTTGCCTCCTTCAAACTCTTCATCACCGCCGGGTTGCCTTCGAGATCCACAGGATCAGCCAAGCTCCCCTCAAAGGTTGAAACAAGACCTCGAACACCACAACCTTAATTGCTTGAAGACAAGAACCTTGAGAGTTCTACGTAGGGGACATTGCACATCAGTGCCCCCCTCGGTGCACTCAGAGTGTCACACGGTTTCAGAAAACCTTCCTGTGCCTGGCAGGTCTTGGTGGGCTCGCTCCACCAGTTCCCGGGCATGCTCGTAGAGAGGCGCCGCCTGCCTCTCCTCTCTCCTCTCCCTCTCTGTGAGCTGCTGTGTCTGCCTCTTCTAGGGCACTCTCTCTTCTGAGGTTTGAGGTTTCTTGTGGTACAGATACAAAGTCTAGGGAACCTGGCTGCCCCTCCCCAGTTCTCACCTCCCTTCCATGAAGCATGGGCGCCTCTGCCCAGCCGGAGGATCTGTGCGTCGCATTTTTGTAGATCACCTCAGGATGCTCGCAGGTTTGGGAGACACGGAGCATGTGACCTGGAGCTCTCCTAAGCTGCGGACAGTGCCCAGGTTGCTCGTGATCAAGGGATCGTAGCCGGGCGCTGCCTGGACGCGCACAGCTGCCGTATTCAGCAGAAAAACAAGAGCCATGTTGCAACAGTTGTAGTCGCCGACGCCGCCGACATCGGCATCGGAGTCGCAGCAGTAGGAGAGGCAGTAGCAGCAGTAGCAGTGTAACATTGCAATGCACGCCCTCATCACAATCAATAGTGCCTCTCATCGGCGGAACAGGGCCATAGCGATGCTCCGACAGGGCAACAGCAATATGAGAAGGCTACAAAAACTTCGACTCTAAACCCCTAAACCCTGAACCTTGAAAGGTTAAACCCTTGGGTCCTAAATCCTAAACCCTTAATCCCTGCCTTAAACCTTAAACCCCCCACCCTGAAGCCCAAACCCTTAAACCCTTAAGACCCTTAACCATAAAACCTAAACCCCCAAACCCTAAACACCCCAAACCACTACGAAGCAGGGGACCCGAGCCACAGCCGGTGGCCTTCTGTGCCTCTCGAAGGACCACTGCCGCCTCGGGTCACGAGCTGCCATGTATTATGTAATGCGTAATGATGTACTATATAATCTTTATCTAATGATACAATGTAAAGATCTAATACACCTGAGCCGACTTTAATATGTGATGCATACTGAACATTACATGTTAGCAAGTACATCTAACACGTTATGGTTTCAGTTCTGATCCTGTCAGAATGTCAGTCGTAGTCCTGCGCGGTTGATCCAACTGCCACTTTGTTCATCGTGGCTGTTGGGTGCATATCCGTGGCAGTCATACTACTTCCTCAATCCACTCCGCATACTCCGCTTGAGGCATGGACCTCTTCCCACCGATTCTGCAAGTCCAGCTGAATGCCAAGACGATTCAGGCGGCTGGCCTCGAGGTACCTGCGTGTGTGGGCGAAATGTCCGATGCTGCACTTGATGGGGTTGGAAGGGCCTTGAGGCCAGCGCCTGGTTGGCCAGTGCCACCTGCCAGAGAAGCCATCGTTGCAGCAGGGCAGAGGCAACGTTGCAGTCGTAATCGTACAAAGTCGTCGTCCTTGTATTGGTGCGCAGCACAGTAGCAGCAGGTAGTTGGTACCCGAAGTTGTTTTAGCGAAGATGCTAACACTGATAACAAGAATGAGAATAAAGCAGGACGAGCAGCAGGACTAGTAGTGGTGGTAGCAGTCGTCGTCGCAGTGGTACTAGTAGTGGTGGTGGTGGTGGTGGTGGTAAGTAGTAGTAGTATGCAACAGGATTTGTTTCGTATGCTTGTGTCAGCCGATCACTTGTGAACTTGTGGCCTCTCTCTTCTCAAGAAGGGGCCCCTTTTTGTGAGCCAATCACCAGCCATAGGCTGCGCATCAGGATCTGTGAGGTCCGTCCGGAAAAGTCAGTGCAGTGTGCACGTTGTCTTCTGTTGAGCCCGATCGCTGTACTGCGTACTTCTGCTGCATTGGCAGCGGAGCGAAAGCTCCAGGTGCCTTTTCCAGGGATCGTGGATCCGAGGCTGCTTCCTTGAACGTTGAGCTGCTCCCTCCTGCTGAAGACCTTCACCTTGGCAGCCGGGTGACCACGGTGGGCAGGTCCATCTGCGACTTGCATGTGACGATTCTCCTCTTTGTCATTCTCCTAAAGGACAGTGACTGCTCTTTTCTGTTTGTGAGTTGGTTTTGGGCGAACTAAAGCTCTTTGAAGCTGTTTTTCCATTCGTGATCATGGCGGACTCACGAGATGTGGGCAACGTACCGACCTGGGACGGGTCGGCCAGGAACTGGCGCAGGTATACCCGTGAGGTGGCTTGGTTTGTGCAGTCGACGCCTACGCACAAGAGGAGATACTGCGCATCCAAGCTCATGGGAAAACTTACAGGCCCAGCTCGTTTACTTGCTATGTCATGGCCGCAGATGACCTTTGATGCTACCGACGGCACCAAGAAGCTTCTCCAGCGGCTTGCAGCGAGTCCTCTTGTGAGGAAGTCGCTGCCGAATGCGGCGGCGATTTGTCAGCAGTATTTTTCGTTCAAGAGAGGACAACAGGAATCCATGGGCAACTTCCTGGTTCGAGAGACACTGGTTCATGAGGAATTCGTGGAGGCTCTGATTCGTCTTCACGAAGAACAACTCGGCATCACACAAGACGGCCGGGACTTCGGACTACCTTCGGAGGAACCAGATGACTCCTGGGAGAACCCATGGTGGGGTCCTATGGGCGACTATGAAGATGAGGAGGCTGGCGACCGTTCTGATGGCGACAATCCTCCTCCTGACGATCAAGCTGCTGCAGGAGCCCCTGAAGCTGAGAACACCAATCCACGAGGTGCTACCGGGTCCTCGCCGAGCCATCGCAACATGGAAACATCGTCTACGGCGCAAGGACCAGCAGCACCTGCACCAAAAGCCATCGATGAGATGTCAGTGGCGGACTCGTTTATCATGGGAGTCTTGAGAGGCTGGAGATTGCTACAGGCCGCAGGTTTGTCGGCCGAAGAGAAAGAGATATCTTGTCGACGACGAGGAACAGTCTCAATTACGAAGTGATCTCCCAGGCTCTACAAGGACTTTGGGATGAGCAACTACTTGGACATCGGCATCATGGTGCAGGTCACTTGAACTACGTGGACACAGCGGACCAGCCCTACCTGAACTTGCACGAGTATGAGGACGAATGGGACGAGTCCTGGTGGGACGACTACTCGGCCTACTACCAGGACCCTGAAGATGGATGGTGGGATGGCAGCTGGGACACAGCTGAACCGCAGTCCATGCACGCCGTGGACAACGTTGAGGAGGATGATCCTCAACTCCTCGAGGCCCACAAGGCTGAACAGATTGCCGAGTCACTGGCAGCCGAAGCTCAGCGCACGTGGACGGAAGCCCAAAAGGCAACTGCTGCACTTCGCAAGGACCGAGGGTTTGGTGCAGTGGTTCAGAAGGGCGGTTCCTCTAAGTGCTTCATTTGTGGTGGACCTCACTTCGCTCGTGAGTGCCCTCGCCGCTTGCCCAAGGGCAAGGGCAAGAGCATGCATGGTTACTACTACGAGGACTTTGCATTCCACAAGGGCAAGGGCAAAAGCAAGATGCGGCCGAAAGGTTGGAACAAGGCGTCCATGATGGAAGTGCAGGCGCAATGGATGAAGGGCAAGGGCAAGAGCAAGGGCGCTGGTCCAGCCAAGACAGTCAATGTGTATGCAGCGGACTCCTACTACTTGGGAGGCTTGGAGATCAGCGATACCATGGACCTTGCCTCTGCCAGCACTTCGACTCCCTCTGTGCCTCAGGAGCACATTGGCATGCTTGATAGTGGTGCTACAGCGTCTGCAGCTCCCGAGCTTGTGATCCGTGGCTTAAATTTCTTCCATTCTCACCATGGACAAGAACGCTTCTGTGAACTTTGATTCGTCTGCGCGCCCGTACTTCAGGTTTGGGAACGGGAGATGGGGCAGAGCACTGAGCAGGGTGTCGATCACAAGCCGAGCTTCAGGTAGTCCCGTTACCTTTTCCTTGTACATGTTGCCTAATCCGCCAACGGCAGTCACCGATGCATCATCAGTACCACCCCTGTTGGTTGGCATGGACTTCATTCGTGATGTTGGTCTTTTGGTTGATTTCAAGACTGGTTTGGCCATGAATAGGGAGGAAGTGGAACCGGACATCTATGAGCTCCCCCACAATCGCAAGGGACATCTTATGGTAGATGTACGTCATCACCTAACCAAGGGAAAGACTTGTGATCATGGCCATGTTCATGTTACAGTTTGGCAAGATCATCCTGCAGCTGTACCTGAAGAAGATGTCAAATGGCTTGAGCTAGGCACCATGTGGTTTGACATGTCATCGTGCGATGTGCAGTTTGATCAGCAGGAGCGTGCCGCTGTTGAGTCTAGGATGAGACAATTGCTTCAGAGAGCTCGAGAACATGAATCACGTTCCGCCTCAGCTACTACAGCTCAGATGTGTGGAGCCAATCAGGCAACACTCGCCCCGACAACTTCCTCTCTTCGTTCACTGCTTGATGGCGGCGTACACCCCTCAGCAGCTCACGGCGGCCTCCGAGAAGATCGTGGTGTCCAGCATCAAGGCCAAGACCAAGGCTCGATCGAAGGCGGCACCGCTCGATCCAGCAAGACGTGTTCCCGGGGATGTTCGAGATCCGAGGGCCCTGGTGAAAACTTGGCCCTGCTACAACCAGCACATTGCGGACACCCCCAAGAGCAACGCCCACGGGGAGTGGGTGCACTGTGCAGTATGCGACCTCCGACTGGCATACACACCGCGCGCAGGCTCGCACGGTCAGACAACCAGTGTCAAGAATCCGGCGATGGTCCAGAGGATGTTGGACGAGCTACGTCCACTGATGGGCGACTTCCTCCCCACTGCCAACATCTGCAAAGCGATGCAAGCAAAGATCGACGCGGAGGAGACGCTTCGCACGGCAATCCAGCAACACAAAGGTGCGTCCGCTTCGTCGACGAAGGCAACCACAAGGACGAATCCGTCGACATGGCCAATGACTACTTCTCCGGAAAGCTCCAACGAGAGCTGGCAGATAGCCAACGACATGGACCTTCCAGCGGCAATGGCGGCTGCACAACACCACGAGTGAAGACCTCAAGCTCTACTACATCCATGTCCCGAGCTCTACCGCATCATGTGGGCAAGAAGATGATGACCTTCGCTTCCTTGATGACTACAGCCACAACGGCCCTGTTGATGGGACTGCATTTGGATGGTCGTGATGGTGTGTGGGAGATTTCCTATGGCCCTCACGACTGGCTTACGCAGGCCTGCGAACAAGAAGCTCTACGTCCAAAACGATTTGATCTACGATCCGGCTACGACCTCTACAAGCCAGAGACGTGGACACAACTACAGCAACTTCGACGAGTTCGAAAACCCCTGCGGGTATGGTTGTCTCTACCCGCGTCCATTGGTGTCCCTGGGGTCGAATGGACAAGCAACATCGAGATCATCGACGTGGACTTCGAATCCTGCGATTGGCCAGCGAGTTTGTCAAGGAGGCCCTACAGGAGAATCCGGACATGGAGATATACTGGGAATGGACGCATCCCAGCGACCTCTCTGGACAAGCTCCCATGAAGGAGCTCAGCAACTACATGGAGGCGAACAACATACCATGGCTTCGATGTCGGATTGATGGCTGTGTATATGGTCTCCGAGATTCTTCGTCCGATGGTTTTCTACAAAAGAAGTGGGTGGTGATGACTACCGATGAGGTCTTCCATCAACAATTTCGTGCCAAGGTTTGTCGTGGCAGCCACCAGCATCACCTCGGAAGTGGGATCGAGACTGACAACAACATCTACTACCCCTGGAAGCTGTGTGTGTCCATAGCTACCACGTGGAACACTCAACTGGTTCCGTCTCGTCATGTGCGTCTTGTACATCGATGCACTGATCTACCTTCGCTGGTGGACTCGGAGACCCTCGAAACCACGGAGTGCAACCACGGAATTGACAACCACCCTCTGGTGAAGAACCCTGGCAGTCTAGATGATTGTTTGACCATCGAAACCATCGAGTGCAACGACGGAATTGACAACCATCCCTCTGGCGATTTAATTTTTGATGACTATGTCACGAGCACATCTGGTCCCATCAATGACTATGTCACGAGCACATCTGGTCCCCAAAGATCTCACACAGCGGATCTGGCACGAGAAGCTCGACTCAAGGATGATTTCTCGTACTCCACATGCACTACAATCTTGGAGTCCCTTCGCAGTGATCCGGGTAGAAAGGGCTATCTACATTCTCGCGGCACCCAGCCAGGCTTTAACAGCATGCTCTTCGGTGCGTACTCTCACGGTGCTTTTGGTGGAATATGCAATCGTACCGTTGCCTATCCAGAGACAACCCAGTACGTCAATGCTTTCGTGCGAAGGTTGGCCCCGGATGAGACTTGGACAATCATCCAGATTTCGTACGATACATCAGCCCTACCTCATCGCGATCACCACAACCTCAAGTACTCCAAGAACATTTTGGTTGGCATGGGCAATTACCAAGGAGGTGAACTGTGGGTGTATGGTGATCCTCCTTCCGGACAAACGCGTGCCCGTCGGCTACTACCAGATGGCTCGAGACCCAAGGGCTACTTGCTACCAACGTTTCATCAGACGGCTATTTTCAGTCCATCGAGCTGGCATGCAACCCAAAAGTGGACAGGACATCGGATTGTGATATCGTCCTACACAACAAGGATGGCACCGTGGCTGAAGCCCACGGAACTTCGCATGCTACGCACCTTGGGCTTTCCCGTTCCTGCCTTCAACCGTGTGCAGAGATTGGTGGCGAATGCGGCTGCGGAGGAGGTACCAGAACAGACAGCGTCGACATCAACGACAACGAGACCTATGACATCTGCCACGGAGGTTATTCCCGAAGGTGTGGATGCGGAGGAGTACCGACAGTGGGTCGTCAAGGTGACAAAGCTACACAAGGCGGCTGGCCATCCCACCAGCCGAAACTTGGCGCGGATCATCGAAGAGGCAGGTCATGCCAAGTGGAAGGTGCAAGTAGCGAAGGACTTCAAATGTGAAACATGTGAGAGCTTGAAACCCGGTGGAACCAGCTCTGGCCAGATACCACCGGCCAGCACGCACGCCTTGTACTCTGCGTGGGAAGCTGTGGCAGTGGATGCTGGAGAGTGGATTCCACCCAACTCCAAGAAGAAGGTCAATTTCCTTTTGTTCATGGATGTGGCCACCAAACTCAGGGTGATACAACCACCTGAGACCTACGACTTCTTACAGCGACGCTCTGAATCTGCTCACGATGTTATCAGGACCTTTGCAGAGCGTTGGTTGGGCGTCTTTCCCAAGCCCCGAGTGCTATTGCTGGACTCGGCCAAGAGCTTCATTTCGGAGAGGATCCATGACTTTGCCTCCGACCTGAACATCCTCATTCACTACATTGCCGAGAAGGAGAGTTGGGCGCATGGCACCATCGAGGCAGCAGTGCAAGACGTGAAAATGACAGCGTCTGCCATTCACCTGGAAGCCAGAGACCAGGATTTGGGCATCACCTTGCAATTGGCTGTGTCAGCGCTAAACTCCACCGAGTACACTGCCGGATTTTCAGCACACCAATAGGCCTATGGAAGGAGTTTCAATGTGTCAGACGAGGACCAGGTGACTTACCAACAAGTGGATCCTCGAACGGACTTCGTGAACCTGGTGGTTGCCCGTCAAAGAGCTGAAGAAATCGCTCGCTCTTCTCGAGCCAAACGAGTCTTGACCAAGCTCAGCAACACCACCGTTCGACAACCCTTGCGGAGCTATGAACCTATGGATTTGGTGAAAGTGTGGCGCCGAGTTTGGCCACAAACACAACACAAGGGACCCAGAGGAGGGTTCAAGATGTCAAGCCGACCTCATTGGGTCGGTCCTGGACGAGTGGTGTTCAGTGAAGTCCTACCTCATCAAGAGCGTGATGATGATCGTCGACACATTGTTTGGGTGCTGGTTGGAAAGCAACTGCTACGCTGTTCGGTTCATTCCGCGCGGCCCGTGAATGAGACAGAGCGGTTCGAGTATGAGACCTCTGGCACTGAGGATCCAAGCACCTGTAGGTCCCTGGCCGATATGTTGCCCAAGCGCGAGTACTTTGACATCACGGACCAGGTGCCTAAGGCAGAAGAGGTTGAGGAACCCAATCTTCCCCAGCAGCCAGACAGCTCCACCACCGTGGTACCTCGACGACGTCTGATTCGGAAGACCACCTTCAAGCCTGGAGAATATACTGATGATCCAGTTCAAGATCGACTTCAACGTGATGAAGAAGAAGTGGTGGAGGATGTCTTACCAGCTGAACCTCCACCAGTGAATGACTATGGTGATCCAGCTTCCTCATCTACTACAACGGCTGTTGCTCGATCCTCAAGTCCCTCCGGTGACCATGAACAACCTGAGGCCAAAAAGCTCAAGACGGAGGAGCAACGGAAAAAGCCACGTATTCTGGAGTATGATCTTCGATGGGTCGAGGAGCTCGAGATTGGAGCAGCACAAGAGAAGACAGCAGGCGACATCTTTGCGGTGATGGACGATGTGGAAGAGTTTCTTCGCGTAGAGATTGATGTGGGTCCAATGTCTTCTAACCGCCAGAAGAAGATGCTCCTGAGAAACCCAGTGGCGTTTATGGTCAAGAAGATGAGAGATTCTGAGGTTGTGATCAGTCGTCTACCTGCTCATGAACGAGAACTCTTTGTTCGAGCGAAGGCCAAGGAGGTGGACAGCTTCCTGAAGAATGAGGCGGTGAGGAAATGTCTGGATTCAGAAGAAGTCAGACAAGCGTATGAAACTAACCGGATTGTGAAGGCCAGATGGGTGCTCACTTGGAAGCTTGTGCCGACGGATGAGCAGAAGGAGGCCAAGGAAGACGCGATCAAGAATCCTCTTACTCTTCATGATCGACAAGGACGTCGCAAAGCGAAGGCGCGCATAGTACTTCTCGGCTTTCAGCACCCGAGCTTGCTTGACCCGACGTTTAAAACAGCGAGCCCGGTACAGTCTACATTGGGAAGAAATCTTCTATATCTTCTCGCAGCTCAACGACAATGGAAGCTAGAAGGACTAGACCTGGCCACCGCGTTTTTACAAACGAATCCGACGGCAGCGGATGAGTACCTTTGGACCAGTGGTGTTCAAGAACTCAGAGAAGCCTTGGACGTTGGCGAGGAGGGCATCATGAGGATCCTTCGGAACATCTATGGATCGACCACAGCTCCACGTGGACTATGGCTTGATTTGCACAAGACCTTGACAAAGCTTGGAGCAGTGGCCATTCTTGGGGAAAGATGTCTGTGGGTATGGTTTTCGGTACATGAACGTGATCATCTTGGTTTTCGGAAACTTCTGGGTGCAATGGATGGACATGTGGATGATTTCCATCGCATAGGCGACACCACGTCACCGGAATGGTTATCCATCAAGGAGTCCGTGGACAAGGCGTACAAGTGGGGTATGACCAAGACTGGTGCCTACAGACACGCTGGGACGGATGTGACCACAGAGCAAGATCAGCGTGGCCTACAACAAATTGTGGTGGACCAATCCTACTACATCGAGGGCCTGCAAGATGTGGATATAAAACCTGAGCGACCATGTCAAGATGACCGCATGACACGTCAAGAGATTGCTTCTTGCAGAGCAGCATTGGGAGCGCTACAATGGCTGGCGGTGCAGTCGCAACCGCAGCTATGCAGCAGATGCAACCTCCTCCTGACCGAGACCGTCACCTCCGGCAAGTTGACCACGGCCCATGAGATCCAGCAGATGATTAACGAAGTTCGGCGAGAATCCTACAAGTTACGATTCTTCAAGTTGCCAAATGTGGAACATTGGACAGATGTCGTGATGATATCCATGGGAGACCAAGCTCACAACAACAGACCCAAAGGGGACTCCACAGGTGGCTTGGTTACAATGGCAGCTGGACCGGACTCGCTGAAAGGCGATGTTTCTCCTATGGTTCTCCTGGGATGGCGGACGTGGAAATTGAAACGAAAAGCCATTGGTTCTAACGATGCAGAGGTGCAATCAATTCTGGAGGCCGAAGACCAGAACTTCAGAGTGCGTTTATTGTGGTCCGAGATGAACGGAGCAGGCGAGGACAAACCCCGACGATGTGATCTTGTGGAGCATCTTGAGAAACAGATACTACATGTTCGCGGTGTCTTGTGTACAGATTCTCGAGGTGGTTACGATGCCGTTGAAGTCAATGAGTCGCCACTCCTGGGATTATCCAATATGAGGTCAGCTCTTCAAGCATTTCAGTTGCGTGACAACCTGGAACGCACCAATTGTGGCCTGCGATGGGTCAACTCAGAGTATGACCTTGCGGATGGCTTAACCAAGAAGCGAGCAGACTCAAGGTACGGTTTGCTTAAATTCCCAGACATGGCATTGGTCGATTGCCTTTGATCCGAGTTTCACGTCAGCCAAAAAGAGCCGAAAGGCTGGCCGAACAGCTGTCGGAACGATTGATGAACATCTCCGACATGCGAGTGACACAATTGATACGGCTGAACCTTTTTTGGGGTTGGTGCAACAGGATTTGTTTCGTATGCTT